>JAXCGZ010013899.1:10000-46860 GCA_037179515.1 Halocaridina rubra | reverse complement strand
CTTGGATGGGGCATTATATGTTGGCGGAGTTGGAAGTGGCATCAGCGTTCCACCTGAACTGTGGTCTGGTCGCTTAGGTCTTGGTTATGTTGGCTGTATGAGAGACTTGGTCATCAATGGGCATGCTGCTGATCTTGCATCTTATGCCAAAAAGCAGGATTCAGGTAAATGGACAAAGCATGGTTCAGTATAATGTCGTGTCGAATTAATATTTATGTTTTTGGAAGAATTTACATATAAACCAGCTATATATATGTGATAGTCATAAATGTAAACCAAGCGCAAGACTTATATGTGTCTGGAGTAGGATGCATAATGCGTGTTAAGGGGATTCAGTAATTTCACCTTTTTTTTACCATTTGCTTCACAAAATGGTCTATTTGTATTGTTTCCCTTTTTAATGTATGCCTAAATGCATCATTGCTAGAAGATTGAGGGGGGATATGGTGACAGTCTTTAAATTCCTTCATGGTTATGATAGAGTGGATAGGGATCGATATTTTGATATGGCTGGCTCTAGAACTAGAGGTCATAGTTTGAAGCTTCGTAAGAAAACTTCTTTGCAGGATGTAAGGAAATACTTTTTCAGTGTAAGAGTAGTTGATTATTGGAATTGGCTAAGCGAGGAGGTAGTTAATGCTATCTCAATCCATAGTTTTAAGGACAGGTATGATAAGTATCACTAAGTATAAAATGGAACCGATGAGGAGACGGGAAGATACGAGCTTTGGGCTCTTTCCCGTAAACACAATTAGGTAATCACATACTTCCTTTTTTTTTTCTAGGATCGATTGTACGATTTTGCCACAGTGATGGTGGATCATGTACTTCCTCACCTTGCATGCACTCAGGGGATTGCAAGCCTGGGTGGGGCCGATTCATATGTGACTGCTCCCATACATCATTTGTTGGACCAACTTGTGGAAAAGGTAGGTTACTCTATTTTTTCACATCTCCCCAGGTTTCATAATTTTGGTTATTTATGACATGCTTTTTGTATTGCAAACATTGTTATAAGAATTGTAAATTATGGGAACACTTTATATAATGTGAAAGTTTGAGTGATAATTACCGTCATTATACCAAAATAGCATGAATGTGGCTTTTATTGAATATCAGTTATATTTGCTAATCATTCTGAAGTAGTATATTATCATTTACACAGTTGATCATACCATTGTCAGTATTACTAGGATAAAATAAAAATGATTAATTCTTAATCATGAATTTTACCAAGTTTTCTTTTCAGCCATTCATTTCCTACTCTGGATTAAAGCAGTGCAGATATACTTGTTTTCTCCCTCATTCATTCCATTCTGATATTATTTTTCTATTTTCCAGATGCAGCAACACTGCATTTTGATGGTTCGCAGTATGTTCGAGTGTCTGCTGGTGAAGAATCAAAAACGCAAGCTGAGGATATCGCTTTTAGATTTCGCACCAATAGACCTGTTGGCTTGTTGCTTGCCACAACCTCTGGCATGTCCTCCGACAAGCTGGAATTAGCCCTACAGTCTGGCCGATTACGTTTGACAGTTAAATTAGGAGACAGGGATAAGGTACTGTATCTTTTCTAATGATGCTCGGATGATAATCCTGGAACTTATTCTATATAAAATTTTTTTATAGTATAGAAACTTCTCTGTTATGTCTGGGATATTATAATTATTGATGAAAAATCTCTCCTACCTTTAAAATGTAGTTATGATATGGATTGTAGTCTAATATTATACATTTTAATCATACTATAGGTTTTGCATGCTGGAAATGGTCTCAACGATCAACAGTGGCATTCAGTTCGTCTCACTCGTCGTGCAACCCAGATTTCATTGCAGATTGACAAGGAAGCTCCAACCATAGGTAAAGAACATATAAAACAGTGTTTAAAATTGCAGAATGGAAAAGTTTTATATAAATGCTGAGTGGAGATTCTTTCCCCCTTTTTCTTGATGATACGTTCTCCCTTCAATACTTAGAGGTATACACTCTCAGCTGTGTGTTTTTTATTTATCACTGATTGACTGTATTCAGAAATATTTTTAATATGAAGAGTTGACTTTATATTCCTTTTTCTTTTTTTATCCAAACAGAGCATACAATGGGTCGCCACAGTATTCTTGAGTATCGTGATATTCATATTGGGATGCTAAGTAGCAATTCTTCAACAACGTGGAGACCCACTCCAGGATTCTTTGCCCCTTCTTCCACCTTGTCTTCTACTCCCATAATTTCTTCAACTTCATCTTCTGCTGCTAACCAAGCTCCTGTTCCATCTTTCATAGGAGAAATGCAAAGTTTCTATATGAATGGAAATTATGTGTTTGAAATGGCTCGTTCTGGTCATGTGGAAATGCTCGAAGTAAGTCATTAAGCATTTCGTTTGTTATAGGTAAACTTTTTGTTATTTTCTTTAGCAATGAAGAATGTTTTTGAAAAAATTTATATCAATTAATTTTTTGGGTCAATTGAGTATGTGAAATTAGGACCATTCCTTAAGCACTTAAATACGTTATTGTATTGGTTTTGAAGCTTCTTATTAAGTTACATGTCATGAAACTTAAGAATTAAATACCTCTCTACTATTAAGAATGTAAAAGTAATCTCGAATGCAACATAGGGAAGTGAGTGAGGTATATGTTGTTTCATTATATGAAAACATAACTGTAATTCAGGTATGCTTAGACATGAAAAGCTACAATTTTAATTCTATATTTACTCTACCACTAAGAACACGCACTTTTAATAAAAACTAAGTTTATGATGTTATTATATAAACGTACAGTTTACATAATAGGAAGCAAAATATGCAATGTTCCTCGTAAATTCATACACCATTATATGTTGTTCATTATTAAATTATGAATAAGGCATGCAAAGGTTATTGCTGATACACAAACCTCACTCATTTCCTTAAATATGGGAATATGAATTTTGAGTAGTACAGAGAATGTACCAAAGCATTTTTAGTCACCAACAGTCACTACTGTACTTTAATTGTTTCTTTTATATCTTTCTATTTTTTAGTTTATTTATTTAAAGTCTGCTAAACAGCATAATCCATTAATGAGTCGAGTGTAATTTTGAGCTTTTAATGTGTAACAGTACTCTGGGAGCTAATACAATAAAAATTACATGCTCGTTCCAGGTAACGGCAACATTTGGAAAAGGCCCCCAAGTTATTCATCATCCAGTGACTTTTAAATCCAAATCTGCTTTTGTGGCACTCCCACAGCTAAAGGCGTATGCATCCACCAACATATACTTCCAATTCAAGACTTTAGAACCTGCTGGTCTCATTATGTACAATGGTGGAAAAGGTATGATCTCCAATCGCCAGTTTCTGTTTGCTGTTTTATATGTTACCATTAATCCCCATGCGCATGGGGTGGACGCAGAAAGGTTGATGTCTGGAGTAATATGTGTTTATTGCTAGCCTTAGTACATAAAAGTAAGACTATGATTTCGATATTTTAATCTCGTACTCTAACTATGACTCAGTAATTATACAATTCTTTGTAAATGACAATAGTTTAAAGAATTTGGCTGTTAATTTTAGCCCTGCCAAGTATTTCAGTATGAGTGCATGGTACTTAGTATATATCGATTGTTGGCAGGGAAGTTCATATTTTATTATTTGATATGCTGTATACTGTATATTGAATGTTTTTTTTCAGGACATGATTTCTTGGCTCTAGAACTTGTAAATGGCCACATTCATCTTATATTTAATTTGGGTAACCGTCCCATTCGAGTCCGTGACAATAACAAAGTTGCTCTTAATGATAATAAATGGCATGTTGTCACTGTAAGTCGGCCATCACCTCGGCAGCACACATTAATGGTGGATGATAACATTGCTACAGTTACCAATGGAATCACCAATGAAAACTTAGATCTTCAAGGGTTTTTGTACTTAGGTAAAAATGCCCCTTTAATATTAGTTTCTTAATGGAGTTTAGTGCAAATTCTAATAGATTTATCATGTAAATGTATTTTAAAACCATCTGTATTTCCTCTGGTATTCTAAATGCGATGCTTATTATAGACATATGTATACACTATATAATATTTAGGTGTGTTATGCATTGCATAAACTTCTTTGGGAATAGAAATACTGATTTATAAATTGGATGTATTTTCCGATACAGATCACAAAACACTTGAAATATAGAAAAGTCTAAATGGATGTTTTTAGATAGATGATTTCAGTCCTTATAAGTTGTATTTTAATCCGTCTGTAAGATTGAATGGGAGTTTAATCATTTAATTTTGAAGAGAAAATTATATTTATTCTCTTGCACTTTATTTACAGGTGGTGTCCCACCAGAGATGTACACAAACTTACCTCGACACATAGTTTCCCGAATCGGCTTTGAGGGTTGTCTCGCATCTCTTGATTTGAATGGTGATGCCCCTGATCCAGCTGGCAAAGATGTACCCATTATTTCAAATCGAGTCTTTGCTGGATGTGATGGTTTGTATTGTTGATTAGGCATAAGAATTATATAAGTGATTTTGTAGTATTTTAATATTTACTATTACAAAGCATTCACGCTTAGGATAAATTAAAATAGGCAATAGAATATCGGAACCTTAACCATTCACATAGATTGCTGGAATTATCAGGAATGAGTAATGAGTAAAAAAAAGTGGAAAGTGCAACAGTCATAATTGGAAGGAGAGAGATAATAATAGTTTATGAAATAATTGTGAACCAAATTTATCTTTTCAATTATATATGGTACCACAGAACTTAATTCTTAAAAGTAATGTATAATTTTCTCCTCATTTAGGACCGAGTACAAAATGCCATCGTAATGCTTGTGCAAATGGCGGAACCTGTGTTCAGCAATGGAATTCATACTCATGCAACTGTGACATGACATCATTTACTGGGCCGACATGTTCTGATGGTAAGGATATCTTTCAGTGAGAAGTGTACACGTTTTTTCTACATTTATATGCTTATTAGTTGTTTTTATATACTCTATTATCCAATGATTAAGTACTATATAAATAATTTATCATTTATATGTTATAAAATATCTTCTTTTGCTAGCTGCAGATGCCTTTACCTCTGTCATCTATATGAAATGTGTCAAGTATGGATGCAAATTATTGAAAGTAGCCTTTCCTCAGAAATAAGATATTTTACTTCTGACCCCATCCTTGTCGCATATGCCTTAACTTTCTTCTGCTTGATTATGTGTTTTCAAGTGCTGGTCCAGACGGGTGCTGCATATTAGGCTATGGCCTCACATTAGTTATATGTCTGAAAGCCACCCTTATGTTTCCTAAGAAAGCATACACTGCCTTTACTATTCTGTATCATTTTTATGTATCTTTGGGAACAATGCTGTCATTGCAGCCTGTGCACATTGGTATAGTATTTTACCCAAAAATGGATTAAACGGGAAGATGAGCATCCCCTCTTATCCATTGTTATGCAAAAACTGAAGATGCTGAAGTTATTACAGGAGCTGTACAAGTTAAATATGTGTCTTTGTTGTTGCCAGGGAAGATATGAACCTAATGGCTAAACAATTTTCACTAGTGGAGAGTTCCATTATGTGCAGTCATTTAACTATAGTGAACATCTCTTCTTGGTGTATTGTCTTTGGATGGTAATAAAGCTGGCAAATCCAGTCATGATTTAATGAACAGGAAAAACTTTTATATCTAAAAGGGACTTCATCACCTTAACTGTTTCTTCCTACTGCAATCAGCCTTGCCTCTCCAGACAACTTCTTGGTCAAATCTGAGAGAGACTGATACTCTTTCCTCTTTATCCTAGATGCTCTTCATGCAGGAGACCTTGAATACCGACTCACTGAGCTATATGTCAGTGCTCAAGGCAGAATTAATATACTAATGCTCTATGAAATGTTTTTTATTTTCTATTACTGCATATGACTTTGGACTTACTCATGATACTAAGTACTAAGCAATGACCATTATGATTGCATTTTTATGCTGTTTATGAGGGAATATGGAATTAAGTTTGTTTGTGATACTTTCTTTACGTGGATGACTCAAGCAGTGTGGTGGTGGGGGGATTGTAGTGACCCTTTTTCTCTACGGAGCTAAGATTAGTGATAGGGGTGAATTTTCTCCTGGTGACTGTATGTGCTCTGACTTGGCCTCTCCCTTTACAAGTGGAACTGGGACCATTGTATTTGTTTGTATGTACTAGAGCACTATTGTTTTGTGTGCGTCAGATAATAGTTTCTTTTGTTAAAGTCATAAAATCGTAATCTAAGGAAACCTTGTGTAACACACACTCAATATATAGTCGAAATTAACTCCAGAATGTATTTGAATCGAGTAGTTGAAAAGTGTTTTATTATTTCCTAATATTAACTGATTTTATTTACAAGTTCAGTAATATACAAAGTAGTTGTCTATCATAGTATACCTTTTACAGAGTCAACTGCATATGAATTTGGCCGTGGCTCTGGTCTGATTACTTACCAGTATCCGCAAGGTAGATGGCCCGATTCCCGACGTGACCTTTTGGCCTTAGGATTCATGACACTTCAAGACAATGCTGTTGTTATGAGATTGGATTCTGCTAATTCTAATGATTATATGGAACTAGAAATTGTGAGTTAACCTAAGTCCCGTTTGAAAAAATTTGGCTGATATATAGTATTTCAGTCTAACTATACCCAGTTTGTTAGTTTTCATGGTAATTTATTCATGTGATGTAGGATTCTTTTTAAAATTTAGTTTTTTTTAAAGTAAGACACAGATTTTTCACTGATGTATGAATATAAGTAATGAAATTTGTTTTTGCTTTTTGTGTTATGTAGGTAACATAAATTATAAATAACATGTATTTACAGTACAGTATTTGTAATCACCATTTTAAATTAAAGAACGAGATATTTACATATTACAGAGATTTACACAGTAATGTGTAATCGCCAGTATAATTCATATTCTACAGAAATATCTAATGTGTAATGACGTTTTGCAATAGGATGTATAATGTGGAATTAGAAAATCGTATATGATTCATGAATCTCAAATATTTATATTGTGAAATCACCATCTTATATTGAAGAACAGGATATATTTTGTAATACCAAAAATTATAATGCACGTTTTGTTTCATTTCATTGCAGGTGGATGGAAATATGTTCATGGTGTACAACATGGGCACAGAAGATCATCCCTTAGGAGATATGAATACTAAAGTGAATGATGGCTTGTACCATGTCATACGATTCATCCGCTCGGGTCCTAATGCTACCATCCAAATTGATGACTATGAGGTTCATTCCAAAAATCCAAAAGGTAAAATACATTTCTCTTTTACTAAATTTCATCTCTTTCATCCAACTTATATAGAGAATGAAAGGTGTTGATATTTCCCACAAACTTCAAATTTCTCAAATACTAAGCTTACAGTATTTACCTCATTGCATTTTTTAGAGACTTATATGAAACAATTCCCCAACTGCTGCTTTTGACATGAAAATTTTATCCCTAATGCCTAAGCTTTTTAACTTCAATAAGTGATATGCTTTATAAAAGACAGCTTTAAGCTGTATTCTTATTTTTTTCTTAAATGTATTTTGTACTGCTTAAAACAAGGGCAAATACGTACACCATATCTTTAACTGAGGTAATAATGGATTTAAAAGCAAGTGATTTTACTCCAGTATGCTTATATTGTACGAAATAGCTATACATGAAAGACAGTATAAAATATTGTACTTGTGTTAGTTTCAGTGACTAATTTTTATACCATACTAGTATTCCATATTCTTTGCCGGTAATATTTACTATGTACAGGTATGATGGATGGCTCACCATGTCATTTACTATGTAAATAATACTGATACTAAGCCTAATTTATAACACTGTATCCTTTCCTTTCAGCACACTTGTCGTCTTTATTTAATTCAGGCAATTTTAGTCTAGGGTTACTCGTTTAAATATGAGGAGTGTATATAATGCTTTTCAGTGTATCAATTTTAATGACATTAGTAATCGCTAATCAGCTTTATTTGTGCTAAGGTGTTATTACCCATGGGAGACATATTGTTAATCTTAATAACAGTCACACAGTTTCTAGCAATGTATTGTTGGTTTTAGTCTTTCCATACTTTTTAACACCAGTGGTATCTGAAGTATGCTCAAGTAATTGCTGAATGAAATATCTAACAGATAAACAAGTAATGAGTAATGTAGATCATACCATCAGTCTGTGGTAGCTAGATAATTAGTAATTAGATTACTAGATTCTTTAGGATGAAGTATTGTTTTCTGAAGTTTTATTTACTTTCCTTTATTTCCTTGACTCAGTTCCTGAAGCAGGTATATCCATAATTTTATTCATGAATCCATATTAATACTCACTATAATGAGTTAGAATTCTGCTTCTGCTGGTATGCTATTGCTTTATTTACTCATATCTATTTACAATGTGATGAAAATTTCTTATATGATAATGACATTAATAATTACTCGAGAATGTGTGGCATTAGGAGGACTAAGGTATTGAAGGCTTGAAGTTTTATTATTCATTTGAGAGGAGCTTCATCTTGTTTTACTAAGAAAAATGAAGTCTTAACTCTCCCATCGACGGGGAAAATCATGATTTAAGTATTTTGCCCCCCCCCCTCTCTCTCTCTCTCTCTCTCTCTCTCTCTTTCTCTCTCTCTCTCTCTCTCTCTCTCTCTCTCTCTCTCTCTCTCTCTCTCTCTCTCTCTCTCTCTCTCTCTCTCTCTCTCTCTCTCTCTCTCTCTCTCAAATAAGAGATATTACCAAAAGTTTGAACCTATTTCCTTGCAGAGAATATTCAGCTTTCTGACCTCAAAGTGTTGAAGAAACTCAGGTCTAGGATCTGGCATGGTGAGAGTCATCCCTACTACTCTCAGTGATATCACATTTACATAAGATTTTTTATGTTCTGCTCCAAAAGATTTAATTTTATGTTATTCACTCTTATTCAGTGTCAGTTATAGTAATATAAATTTTTTTAGGCATTTTAAAGTATACGTATGTATGCTATCACACCATAGTGTGATAGGATGGTCCTGTATATTTAGAGTGTAATTACTATAACTGAACACTGAAACGCACGATGCTGCACATACTTTGCAAGCCTTACCAAACTGCAATAATAGTATTCATGTACCGTTTATGTTTCCTTATGTACATATCCATTTACTGTATATCCTCTGTATATCTCTTGCTGATATTGGGGATATGATGCACTGACAACTATTGCATTTTCTCAGAGTATTTAGTATCGTGTACATTTTTTTCATACTCCCTCATATATTACTATTTATGATCTCGCTAAGAAGTCATTAATGCACTACTGTTAACTATCCAATAATGCATTAATATTATCGTGTGTATTTCAATGTTTAAGCAGTATCAGTTATGAAGGGAAAGTTGCTTTATTCTGCCGATTCATACAACTTTTCTTATATTGCATTTTTGAGTGAGATATGTACCTTTCCTTCTTAAATATTTTTCCTATACTTGAACTGACACCAAAGTCCAGCTGTAACTTACTGTTAATGTTATTTCCAGGCACTTACGAACTTATAACTAACAATTAAGCTGATATTGTGGCGTAATATTATTTTTATATGCAGGCTTTAAAGAATATTTGATTCATTGCAATTATTTTCCTGTGAGAAGTATGTAGTATAATATTAATGTAAGTACTTAACATCCAGCCAATATTTAATTTGTATGGTTTCTAAATCTTGTTATATCATGAGTTAGAGTTACATTACATTGTTACCTTTATTTTGGCACATATCAAAATCTTCATTCTGAATATAAACATAATGGTCTGCCAGATAGTGCAGCGGCAGTGCCTCAACCGATAACTAACCTTTCTCTCCTCCAAATGAGAGGGATGATGGGAACTAATTTTATCCAAGCTTAGAAAGTTATTTAATCACCAAGAATTACAAACCATGGCAAGATTAGCAACAACCGCACAAAGCCAACCACCCAGTCTCACAAAGATAGGTGACTAAGCAACCAGTCAGTAAGGCAGCATCAAAAGAATCTTTTCCCCATTACAAGACTTTTAAGAAAATTGCACTTGGGGGACAGACTTCCTTCAGACATGATATTCACTGCCTTAAAATCCTCCATGCAGTACAAGACCAAATAGGGAGGAGTTGAGATAGAAAAACAAGCAGAGGTATCCTGCTTCTCCAAGGCTGCCATCCCAAACTGGAGAGTACCAGAAAAGTTAAAGTACCATGGACAATTACCAGCGACGATAAGAGTTTAGAAAGACCACAGACAATCCATCTATGTCAGCAAACTACAAAACTATGGGCTGCCTGCATTACTAAATACGATGAGAACAGGAAAGAGAATTCACAGTCGTCAAATCTTGCCACATTACTGCTTGCATACCAAAAAGGTCCAAAGCCTTTAGAACTTCATATCCACAAAGGGAGGTTCCATCCTACAGAACCACTACACGGGACATGAGTAGAAGCTACTGGGGACCAGTGAAAAGACCTTAGCCATAAAACCATTGAGCAAGAGACCATTTTTCTGGGAGGTAAGGGATTGGTACAGTTTAGCCAAAAACCTTCCCAACAAGCAAGGCCAACAGAAATACAAGCCAGATACAACTAACAATGAACCACTTTGCTCTTTATGCTAGTTAACAAACCTCACACCTAGGCACTTGCAAGTAAGTAGTTGATATGGTACGAAATGTGAAAGGAGACAATATAAAAAAGAAATGGCTGTAATCCCCAGGATTAGCACTAGGACAAGGAATGCATTCTACTACTACTTCTGAGTGATAAATGTAAGCATATACAGTATGTAGAGGGTAGGCCAGATAAGCATAGGCACACGTCCGTTAGGCTGATCCAGTCTGAAAAAAGGAAATTGAAGGGAGACAGACATTGAGTAGAGGGGAAGAAAGACACTTAGAAGGGCAGTAACCGACAGCACCCTAAAAGCAAAAGCTCAAAAAACAGCACAACTCTTTAAGTGGAAAAAAAAAACACACACACAGGGAGATTAGCAGACAAGCAGCCAGCCACACACATAAAACATTGAAAATCAGGGCATCTATGGCAAGAAAAAAAAATCACTAGAAGAGGAATGAAGATTCCCAAAAAGGGGGACTTATAGTTACTACAAGTACTTACTGCTCTCCTGGTCACCCACACGCTTGGTAGGCTTTAGTTAGCCTGTCAGTCACATAACTAGACAACTCTTATCCACGCCTCTCTGCCATAACAGGCATGAGACACTGAGTAGACTGCAATGACGTATGGGATTATCATGGAAAAATAATACTTATACTATCTTCCAAATGGTTCCGAAAAACCTACTTAACATTATTCTTATTTTGGTATATGTAAGACACAGGTCTTTGATCAGTTAAAATTTTTATATAGATATTTGGTAAGTTTTTTGCCTGCCAATTGTTGCACTACTTGACAGTGTTGACCCAGAATAGACCACAGAGTCTTTTAGAACCCCAAGCCAAGGAAAGAATCTTTCCCATTCCACATGGAGCACCTAATTGAATTATCCAGGAGGAGTAGCTCTATTTCCGTACTGGAAAATGATCATGGATGAGAAAAACTACTGAAAATGCAGAAACTGATGTATTGTACTTCTATATTTTGAACACACTATGCAGATAAGACGATCTTTCACAAGATATCATTGTGTTAATTGTTATGAATGGTAACCTAAAAACTTTTGTTACAGAGGCAATTATAACTTTACACTTCGAATATATTCTCTGTGTTTGAAAGTTTGATATAAGAACAATTTTATGAAAATAGTAATGGTCATGATCTATTCGTACTATTAACCACCCCTTTAAAACCCTTTATAATATGTACATACTACTGTAAGGGCAGACTTTCTGTTACGTAATCTGATTATTCTTGGTATCTACATTTAATGCATGTCTCTTTCAGGTTTTAAAATCACCAGTATCCATATACATACACTTGTTATATATAGTGTCTACATTGTTTGACTTTTTTACATTATAGTTACTTTCCATTAAATACTGTGAATATGCTTTTTTGTGGGTATATCTTGGCATCCCACATCACGAAAGTTCATAATATTGAGTTATAAGTCATTGAGGAGTAATAGATGACAGAATGGGACATTTGCACGATGCCTTTTGTGGGTTTATCACTCAAACAGCTTTGCCAAAATGTTCTAAACATGTAGATGATGCATTTACTTTCCTGATATGGGATAATGAGACTGAACCCACTAGCACTGCTCCCTCATTGCATGCACATATTTTTTATTTACTTTCCTTTTCAGCACAAGTACGTACACACTACATATGCACCATTTCTTCCCTAGATATCTGCAGAAGATGAATCTGTTTCAGTATATTTGTAATGGTGAAAATCTCACATGTCATTTCTCCAAATTTTTAAACCTAACAATAGTTTTTGTACTTAACAAATATAAATTTCCTCTTCTTATCATAGACATTATCCAGTTACTATGTATTGATAATACAGAATACATAGTGAGATTTCACCTTTGTTTTTTCAAAACCACTCAAGCACAGTATGTATCGGGTTGTGGATCCAGTTTGGCACTGGCATTATAAGCCACCACACTCTGTGACGTTGAGCACTCATTTGCACTTGACATATGTGTGTTTTATATCTTAGTATCTAATATCTAGTCAGGGGTGCATTTTTCAGTATGGACTAAAATGTTTCAAACATCTTTCTTGATAAATAGTTATATAATCTGGAGACTTAACTGTTCAAATGTCCTCTTTGGCAGTGCAATTTTCTATGAAAACCAATTAGCAGCCACATAATGTAGATTCTTTGTTTAAAGATTTCAGACACTTTTTTGTGTTCCCAGTGGTGTTCTGGTTTTGTCCCATTCCACCTTCATGAAAATATAAAATTACATTAATATTTTTTTCAAATTCCAATGGGACTAAAATATCTGCAATATTTCTGTAATAATGTTAGTCATGCAAGGAAGAACTCTTCCCATTGGTACATTTATATATAACAATTCCATAAAATTTCTTTGACTGCTGTATCTCAAGTAAACAACTACTATCTAATAAAAGTAGACTGATATTCTTTAAGACTTATATTAACAAATGGAATGGTTGTTAATTTTGTAATTCCTTGATAGGTCACCAGCTGTCTGTCTTTAATGCACAGTCGCGCTTACATATTGGAGGGCGACGGACAAGGAGATCCCCCACAGTTGATAAACCTTTCAGTGTGAGTTAGCATTACTACTCATTAATATATTATATAATGTCTGCTTGTTAATCTTTAATTTCATTCACTTACTGCATATTTTAAAACTTCACTTACAGTTTCATTTGTACTACTAATATTTGTTTACTCTGCTCTTGTGACTGTGTACAGTACAGATATAAGCATATCATATAGGGCTTCCAAACTAACCTTGATATACAAAAAGTCAAAGTTTTGTCTTTGACTCAGCCACCCTCCTTATAAGGGGGAATATGGCTTTGGTATATATATACAATATATATATATATATATATATATATATATATATATATATATATATATATATATATATATATATATATATATATATATATATATATATATATATATATATATATATATATATATATATATATATATCCAGTATATATATATATATATATATATATATATATATATATATATATATATATATATATATATATATATATATATATATATATATATATATATATATATATATATATATATATATATATATATATATATATATATATATATATATATATATACAGTAGGTCCTCGTATAACATCGTTTTGCCAATAAATATTTAATAAATTATTGATAAATTAATTTTTCGACCTACCTGGCTGGTGTGGTAAATTCAAGCCGCTCGCACTGAACAGTTTTTGAGCGCAGCAGAGGAATACACTGCTAGCAGCACCACTGTATTTATATTTATCAAGTTGATGGCTTTATTTATTTATATGTTCATATACAGTATTTGGTTATATTGAGGGCTTATGTTCAATTTAAAAAAAAAACAAACAGCTGTAAATACAATTTTATTCTAAATACACTCAAATACACAGCTGTATTCGTATTTATCATGTTAATGGCTTTACTTATTTATTTGTTTATATATTTGGGTATATTAAAGAATGATATTGAATTTAAAAAAAAATACCGAACACATAGCTGAAAATACGATTTAATTCAAAATAGTTTGTTGAGCATCATGTAAGAATCAGGCATCACACGGCATTAGAAGAGGGAGAAGAACAACCACTGCTCAGTTTATTTCCGCCCACCATATTGTGCCTAGTGCTTTCGTTTGCTCTCTCGTTGTGTTCGCTTGTTACTTACGTTACTATGCTTCCTAAACGTGTTAGTGATAGTTCTGATGGCAGTGCTATGAAGAAAAGAAAAGCATCACCATGGAAATTAAAATTAAAGTGGTAAACTGTGCTGAAGAGGGAGAATCTTCTACGTACATTGGCCACAATCTCAGATTAACCAGCACGATTGTGTCCACAATCATCAAAGACAAAGATCGCATCCGTGACCACGTGAAAGGCTCAACTCCTATGATGTCCACTGTGATCACGAGGCAGTGTAGTCGCCTTATGATCGTGATGGAGAGATTGTTAGTGCTTTGGCTTGAAGACCAAAATTGACGGGGGTATGCCAGTAAGCCTTATTCTTATTCAGGAAAAGGCTAAAATAATGTTCGAAGACTTAAAAAGAGAAAAGGGGAAGGCAGTGCAGGTGAGGAGTTTGTTGCTAGTTTTTAGGCTCGTGCTAATTTGAATAATATAAGAGAGCAAGGGGAAGCTGCTAGTGGTGATGAAGAAGCAGCAAAACTGTTTCCCATTGCCTTAACTGAGATAAAAAGTGAAGGGGGTTACCTTCTAATAACCAAATACATAAAAAAAAATATAAAGAAAACCAATAACTTAATATATACATATAATACAACGCCGTGTGACGATCTATTCATCCGCCATGCTAAACAAACTGATTGCATGATGATTGTATTTCTGCTATGTATTTTGTAATTTTGTAAATACATTAGCTGTGCATTCATCCACTGTGTTCACAAGCTGTTCAGCGTGCGAAAGTTGTATTTACCACACAAACCAAGTAGGTCAATAAATTGATTTATTAATAATTTATGTGCCTGCGTCATAAAGATGAAACATCGTAACTCGAGGACCGCGTAAACCAAGGACCCCCTGTGTATATATACCTGTATATAATTATTCAGTACCAAATAGACATCTAAATTAACTACATATTTACATGCCTAATATAAATGTATTATATTGTTTTATTGTTTGTTAATAAGGACAACCACTTATGCTTCTTTTTTTTTAATTTTCAACCTCAATCTTACTGAATTATTAAAAGTAATAACTTTAATCTTATATAGTACTGTATGTCAAAACCTGGCATCTTTTTCTTTAAACATCATGGATTAGGACTGTCTATTGTGTGAGTGTATTCTATTGAAATATGGACTTATTTTTATCTTGTTATTCTAGGGTGTAGTAGCTGGTTTAGTGTTGAATGGAGATCGACCTCTCGATCTTACTGCTGAAAGGGACCCAAGAATACAACTAAGGGGAGATGTTCATTTGCTTCTGACTTTACCCAAAACTTTGCCCATACAAGGACGAAATGAACAATTCAACTGGCAGAGAGTAAGATCCGTATTGCAAATATATATGCTTATGCTCATTGACAATGAAATACTCTTATGCTCATTAGGATAATTCTCAACAACGAACACAATACCACTTGCAAATCTTACTTGTTGTCAATGATTTATATCTGTTTGGGGATATACTTCTCATTTAATGATCTTCACAAGAAAACATTAATATTTTCTCAGATTTAGCCATTGTAAAGCCTTATCACAACTGTGGAATATATATGTACAATGTATCCAGTTTTCTTTATCAAGAAGAGGGAGATTTGTGGATTTATAATGTCGTCATATAACTTATACCTCACCATATTGTGTTGCTCTTTTTTCATGTTATTTCCAGATATGAACCAACTTTTAGCTTTTAGGATTTTTGTACTCTTGTAATTGTTTTACATGGACTGTTAGGCTTGAGTTTACTCCATTTTGAAATACTTCTAACCTAGTAAAATAATTTATTATAGACTTAAGAGGGGAAATATACATTGTTTTTATTGCCATTGTTACCTACATCTGGAATTATCTGGCTGCTTTTCTGTTATTCACAAAAACTAGTCCTCAAATACAGTAAATGTGAGTTATTAAATTTTCTCTGAAATTAGTCAGGTAAACTGCTGTAAGAATGAGTCAGGAGTGACAATGTATTATGACTGATAGCGAGAGGGTTTCCGTAAGCTGTGGTATGCTTGTGAACTCCTGATTTCCTTTCTTTGAATTAGATAAGGCTATTTGCATTTACTTCATACATAAAGAGGTCTCATTTTCGTTTAGTGATAGCATCAGCCTCATTATCAATATTTAATAATCTATACAAGTCCTTTGTAAGAAGGCAACCGTCCTAGCCCTTAGTAGAAAAGGGAGTTCGTTGATATTTAAAATTTTTCATGCTCTTTTCTTAAAAATCATACAAAATTTGTTAAGGAGGGTAGGGCACTCACTTAGGTGATCAAAAATCTCTCAAATACCAAAGTTCTACAGTAAGTATTGCAGAATAATCAGATACAAAATGTGTAATATGATATTGCGGCAGATTTTTAGTTGGTGTATAAACCAGCAAACTGTAACTCATATTATATGTTGACTGTTGCTCAAAATTTTTTCCTGCTGCACTTTCTTACTTGATCCCTTTGTGTGTCCTAATTTCTGTAGACGATCCAGAATGGGATGTCTTTTTCTCTCCATTAGAGGAACATTATCCTATTAGTGCACATTTTCAGATGGCGATGATAGGGCTTTACCAAAATTATTTTGGAAAAAATATCCAGGGCTTTCCGAAACTCCTGTGGAATGAAGCTCTGTTTTGGATTTGGGAGACTAATTAATAAGTTTGATTTAAGATATAAGTGGCTGAATGTGTATAAATGATATTTTGATTTTCACATATTTCCACAGACCCCTCCTCTACCAGGACCCTCGCCAGGTGAAGGCGATGATCTGGTATTCAGTGGTGCTGGATCAGGTTGTGATATGGATGATGAAGATGAATGTATTCCTGTCTTTGACACTGGTTCAGGTGAGATTTTGTAATATATGATAATAATTATTTCTTGCTGTAATTGTGTAAATATAAATTATCAGTCACAGTTGGGTGTTTAGAATAAAACCTATGTTATAAACTTTCCACTATGATGGCATCTGCTCATTTAACTACTATAAACAGTATATTTCTAATGCATAAAAGCATAGAAAGTTCTAAGCTAAATATTATTTATTCTTTAGTGTTTTTCTCTTAAAAACTCTTTGAGTGGAGCTATTTTTCAAAACTTAGAGAGGAAAAAAAAGAACATTGACCTGAGTAGTTAGAGCTCAGATGCGTATATTGTATTATGATCTATATTTAGCTTCGGAGAATATTTATTCTCACTCTGGGGTGAAGAACGTACAAAAATAATATATTTTACTGCTAGTAAATATCTATTACTTGAATTCATCCCCTATGGCTTGGATTTTGGGCTGTCAACATTTAAAGCAGCTCATGCGTGTATTAATATATACTGGAAACTCCTCATAAACTTAAATATCTATTTTTTCCTTTTATCTTCATGACAATAGGGGACGATCTTATCACACCTGTATATATTCCTCCAACTCTGCCACCAGTCTCCAAACCACCTCCAAGAGCATATATTCCAGAGATGGAAATAGGTGGCAACAACAGACAACCTTGTGATGATGAAGAAGATTGTTATATAGGATCGGGTTCAGGAGAATTTAACACAGATGGTGGTATCATGACGGATAATGATAATGGAGGTAAGAATCATTAATATAGTTGGTAGTATAGTGCTTAATTACTGAGTAATAGTCATTAATGTAGTTAGTAAATTGATCATGAATCCTGACGTGCCCTACTTCATGAAGTTTCAGCTTGCAAAATTTTTCATCTACAAAAATATAATATCATTTCATCACTAAAGCGGTATGAAATAGTTATTAGAAAATTGATCAATTCTGTACAAATACCATGTGGAAATTTTTTACATTTTGGACTTTCGAGTTTGCTCCATCATAACTTAGCTATAAAGTGATTTACTGTTATATCGAGATGATCTTGTATTCTATAGGTATGAAAATTGTAAATGATAATGACGGAGAGAAAAAAGCCAGTGCATGAGAGAAATGCATGTTCTTTGTTTGTTAAAAGTAAAAGAAAGAAAATAGCAGATTGAGGGTCGACATAATCATAGTGTGCCAAGCTCTATTTTTTTAGTCATATACAAGTTTAGTTTTTTAATCTTTTGCTAGGGCTTAGCAGGATATGTTTGATAACTGTCCTGTGCAACTTTCTCGTTTTTTTAACAAAGCGATTTTAAAAGACTACTTCCTTATCAGGGGTAGATCTGTCTTTTTTGCTGGAAAAGTCTTTTTTTACTTTTGCAGTTAAAATCAGGGGTTCTTTTCAGCCAGTTTTGTGCTTTTTTATGCAAGAATCCCTCATTTATTTTATTCTATTTCAAGCAATTGATTTATTTTAGAATTAACCATCCTTTCCTGGCAATATATGAAGACCTGGTATAAAGTGGTAAGTTATATTTTGTTGTTAAATCATTATTTTTATTATCATCATAAGCCAGATGGCTTCAGCAGGGGATGCAGCTTGATGAGGAAAGGGAAGAAGAGAAGATAGATATAAATAAAATTATACAAAATGATACAACTCATTATTGCAATACTGGCATTGTTCCACTACAATTTTCAAAATTCACCAAATAAAGTCTACCTAATAAAAATACAGTTGTTCATAGCTTAAACTCCTGAAGCTCCGTTAACTCGACAACTTGGCTAAACAGTTCATTCCATTTCTTAGTGGTAGCTGGAATAAAATTTCTTGAATGGTGGTTGGTATAAAATCTATCAAATTAAAATGTACAAATATTGGCATTGGCTGCCCACATCCTTCAAAGTAAGTTATCTGTGTGTGTGTGTGGCTGTAAGGGTATAGAGAAGTCAATTTTATTTACATTTTTCATGATAATGTCTTATTTAGAAACCCTGTTTTGGGAGTACCGGTAACTGAAAAAGAATTGTAATTCATATTTGGGTATTCATACAGGAAAATCCTACTCAGTTACTCTCCTTGAGCCTAAGATGTCAGAAAAGTCTGTGTACATAACTTGAACAAATTCTCAATATGAATATACTCCTTTGTGATATATCTTTTATTAGGATGCCCTCCTTGAAGCTTTACGTACTGTGGTCTTGGCGTGGACGAATCAAGGGTTGAACTGTCTTATTTGTTGTCACCAGTAAATTTGGATATGATATATGACTTGATTATTTCCATCTTTCTTTTACATTTTTTGTGTCATAAGGGAGTTTTCTCACACCAGCTGGAGTGGAGGATATTACCTAAAAAGGAAACCAATCCAAATGGTGCTTTATAGCTTTCCTCAACCCCGAGAGGCTAATTCACCATTTAACCCCATTTGGTCTTCTTTTATTTCTTTAATTAAGATAGTGAAATCATAAAAATTTAGGTATTTTCTTACCCACTGTAGCCGAGAAATGGGAAATTGGCATTACCTATAATCACTGCTCCCAGTGACATGATAACCAATCCTAGTTTTAAACTAGACGAATTACTCGACAACGAAAAAGCTTTTACATGCCAATCCAAATGGAAACTGTCCCCTTATGAGATAAAATATTTTTTTGCCTGCATAGGTATCTGATTTTCTATATAGGTAGCATTATGCTCACATGTATTGTGTATTATACATTGGTAACTGACCACACCATTCAGTACTATCCATATTTAGTAAAGAGAAATATATTTGCTATGCTATATTAAATGTTACCCAAACTGGATACCTAGTTTATAGTACAGTACTTCTCTTCCCAGTGCTGATTTTGTTTAGTGACAAACGGAAAGGTAATGAACTACAAGTAGTGCGTATGAAGCCAAGTCCAAGCATATTAATTTTTTTTTTGAGAATGTTAGGTTCACTCTTCCTTATCGAAATTTATATGTGGTATCGGCCAGTATATTATGTTTCCCATAACATGACAAGAATAAAAGATAGACAAATGATCTAAGGGGTCAAGACAGGACAAATGGTAAGATATCTAGGTATAGTAATGTAACAAGATAGCTTGTAAATTACTCTTACAAGTAATAATATATTTTGCTATTTTATAAAAGGCTATTTTAAGGATAATATTATGAGTTTATGCTTCAGGTGATGACATGGAAGTGGAATTCCCCGTGACAAATCATCCAATGCTGGCCCCAGACGTAATCCATTCAGAAGAGCATGAACCATCACATACTAGAAATAAGGACCCTGGGTCAGGATCCACAACCACTGGACCCACACTGGTATTACCAAGCACTACCACAACCACTACAACCACAACTTCACCAAGGACTAGAAAATGGCCTCCCAAACCCACTCCCACTGCCTACCCACCGTCTCAACCTCAACCACCTCCTCCACATTATGATACAGATTATTATGAATATATCGAGTTCCCGGAGGAACCTGAAAGTAACAAGCCCACAGTCATCAAAGAAGACCCTCCTCGGGATACCCTTCACAGTGATGCGGCAGGTAGTATTCCTCTCATCATTAGTATAATTGCAGGAGCCCTAATAATTGTAATATTAATAATACTACTCATACTAAAATTAAAAGGAAGACGTGATGGCAATTACAAAGTTGAAGAGACTAAAAACTATGAGGGCATACCCACCATGCCAACTCCAATGATAAATGGGCAGGGTAATGGTAATATTAAACCTGGGGATCGGCGGCCTGTCAAGAAACAAAGTAAGGATGTTAAAGAATGGTATGTGTGAGATTTAGATATATATATATATATATTGAATAATTATATCATATAAAGTCACAAAATTTTGACTGTGATCTATATTCTTTTGCAATACTTCTGCATTGATAGAAGAAAATATCCCATATGTACCCCAGTTATTCTTTTAAACATTTTGTTATTTTAATATGAAGCCTAGTATAGCAGAATGCATTCTTTTTTTGATATTTTGATACATCAGTCAGTTTCTTATAGGAATGATTGCTTTATAAATATTGTAATATTACCATTTTTTTTGAATGGGAATAATTTTATGAACAGTGCCCATGTAAGTTATTGCTTTAACAAGGTAACATTTTGTAAAAAAAATATAAAATACTTGTAGGAAGGATAGCTAGATTAATAAAAAAAAATGTAATAAGTATGAAAAGTAGTGAACTTATGAGTGAGAATGAGTGAGAGTGAAGTAATATGTATAAGCATGCAACAAAGTCTGGAGGATGAGCTTCGGTACTACTTATTTCCATTCCTTTCATTCACTGTTATTTTGTTTAAAAGTTTGCTTTAAGATATTACACGTGCAGTCGTGGTCGCAAACGTCCATTGTTATTTGTCAAGCTTACTCTGAGGTCATAACTTCTGTGAAGTAGAAGTTATGATAGGTTCAGAATAATGTAAAAAACTTATTAAATCAAGAGCTACTATCCTTTTTTAAAGGGATATAGTACTGAGATGTACAATACAATACTATAACCTAAGAACACTTCATAAAAACAAATTGAACAATGCTTTGCAAGGCTACAACCTAATATGATTAATGTATATTTATTGTTAGATTGTAGCACAAAGTGCAAAACTTTACAGCTTAACTTGTTTCGGAGACTGGAGCATTCATTTCTTCTATGAATTTGTATCTATTAGATTGTATTAATTTAGCTAAATATAGAATTATTTTGAAAAATGACCAAATTCTGTGTGTTTTGCATACTGTCATAGTGTAGGTTTCTAGAGAAATGTTGCATAGAGGTGCACAAAACCCTGTTAGAGCAAGAATTGGTGTGTAACATTTCACCAACAATAAGTGTATTTTTGTAACTACAAATTATGTAGACTTTGAGCCTCTTTATCTCATGTTCGTAAGTTTTGTACTGTAATCAGCATTAGAAATTAGTGGATAAGTGATATTGTCAACATTCTTGTCTGCTTTATTTAGTACAATCATAATTAATTTGTTCTTAGCAAAATCTTTGACAAACTTTCAAAAATTTTGGTTTATTTTATGAAGAAATCTCGTACCATAACCTTCTTTGTACAAGTTGATTTGTCATATAAGTCGGTCCAAAAAAATCTGATTTAATGTTATGTCTACGTTAAAAGTCGATCCTCCAACATACAACAAGCTTCCACAAATATTCCAACATTTTACCTACAATAGAGCTAAAAGTTTAATACCTATGGGTATATCATACCAGTATAGCATACATACCTTCAACATAATAGTAATAGATTACACCTAATATTTTTTTTTATAAAACTGCTATGTACCATATATAGCTGTAACAAACAATGGTACATAACTGCTATTTGCATCATTGGTGTAAATAAATTGCTAAAGGTACCAAATACGTCATACTGTACAGCCAACTGCGAAACTGTGGGTGCGTTTACTATTTTTTTTACTCTGACAAAATTGAAAACATATTTTTGAGTCATGATTTCAAAATCAGAGTATCTCGGTAGTATAATTATTTGTTGTCAATAAACTACCTTTCAAGCAAATTTTATTTATCATTAAACTGTTACTGTTCCAGTTGCACGCACACATCGTAGTTGTTTGACTGACTACTTGGGATCAGTGGCATTACAGTCATTGTTTACATCCGTGTATTAGCTGTTGGAGATAGTATGTGGGTATTGTTTGAGAGGTGGTAGCGAATGAAAATTCATATGCTCTGGTAACTAAAGTATACAAGTACTGTATACTGCCAGAATCTTCTTATAGACAGTATCGGAGATACAGAAGTGATTATAAGATCATGGAAATATTGACTGATAGTATCCAGGATCGTGGCCCTTCAGATCTGCACATGTGGGATACAAACACTGTGGTCAAACATTCCAGCTCACCCTTGGAAATGAAACCAAATACAATGTTGGACAATCCAACTTCATCGGTTATCCTTGCCTTGATGTTTATTTGACTGTTTGATTCTATTGCATCCTTGGAATCACTGGTCTTCAAGACCAACTAGCCTATTACTTTCAGATGTATGTGTGCTTAAGTTTGCCTTCAGGCAGATGGTTGTAGCATTGCGTTCCAGTAGATTCCTGTCCAATTCAGCAACTCTGGAAATGAGGCTGCAGATTGGTTTGATTAGAATGCTTTGTCTCTTCCCTCTGTTTCCTTACTTATGATATACTGTTCTGAAGCCTTGGTTCATATAATATTTTTCATAGTGGCATGCCGATCATCATCAAATTTTCTTTGGCAATCACAAAAGTCACTGTTATCGTTATTTAGGAAAGCATTGCTTTGTCATCCATACCTTGCTATTCCTAGGAATTTTCGACTTCATCTTATCGTTACTATATTGTGGTGACCCAAATGGTTTGCGGATATATAAGATAGCTTCTGCTGTGATGAAATTTCTCTATCATCAGGCAAACTTTTAGATTTGTAGTTTTTCACAGGTTTCTTGTCCACAGTTCACATACTCCGTAGTTTTCTCACCACGTTACTTTACTCTAAACGGTTTAGGCAGAACCTATGAGCTGACTAAGCTTTGCATCCTTAACAGACCAGAACAAAAGAAAGAAAAAGAAATAGTATGTTCTGTAGTGATAATTTAGTTTTCTTTTATTAGTTTTACTACGTTATATATACTTTTGTTAATTCATTAAATACATTCATCAAAAACAAGTTTTAATGGAATATATTGGTGACATGCTGCTGGATTTACAGTAAGTGGTGCACACTGATATGTAAGAGTCTGCCCCACTTGTTTATCATCCAATGGCAGAGGATTGAATTTTTTCCCTGCCCAATGAGTCGACCCCTAGTTTTGGAAATATTTTTAAGCTTAAAAGTCAATTTGTATGCCTCATTTTATGAGAATTACTTTAAATTGCTAACACGGTACAGCATTCTTTACACAAAGAGCTTTGAGCACCTAACAATTTATTTTCATTTATATTTAGATAACTATATAGATTTTATTATAAATATATTGCCATGTCATGTTGAGCCAGCTGGGTGGCCACAACCGAGTGAAAATGCTTCAGGATTTCATCATAGCCTGCAAATCATGACCCTATCTATCAGCAAGGGAAAAATATATGGTATATTAAACATTCAAGGTAAAATATAAAGTAAAACTACATAGATATTAAATATTGAATTTTAGATTTGAATTTAGATACTGTCATATCTGCACATACTTTAACATGTAAGTGAAAGATAGTGAGTCTAACATCATCACAGCATATAGTTTTATATTATTTAACATCTACTTTCATCTTCCCTAAAACACCCTTTCTTGTACTTCCATGAAACAATGGAGTTTTTAAAATCATACGTATTAATTTGTATGCTTTCTGATATGTAAGTCAAGAATATGCTTTTACAACATACTGGCAAATATTGTTGTGTACCTCACCTAACTGATTGATATGTTATCAGTCCAGGAGACAATTTAATTTATGAAAACATTATAATAGCTGATATATTTGCAAAGCGCTATTATGCATACTGTAGTTTAAAAGTTTTTTGAACTTGGCTTATAAATAATTTAAATTTTGTGCATAAAAAGGAAGGACTATGAAAGAGATATAACTGTTGTTAATGCCTTCTATAAATATTAGAATACCAATGGAACTCATATATTAATGTAATTGGTGATGGCCAGTTGTGATTACAATGATGTATGTGAATGCATTTTGCATAATTTATTGCTTATCATGAGAGTCTGTAGTAAAGTAAAGAGATATTTATTTTCCAAAGGATGAACTATTACAGAATTTTAAAGTATTACTACAATTAAATAATATCTTACCATATTAAATGAAAGACCATGAATAAAGCATCTTAGAGTTGCTATTACACATAAGATGCTGAAGAAACATTTTTGTATTTAACATGAAAGTTCTTTCTGTGAAAGAGTTTTGAGGTTATTAATTACATTTAGCACATTCTTTCATTTAATGTTGAGCACTAATAGTATTTGCTTTTAAGTGTGCTGTGGCAAGTATACAGTCATATTTAATATAATATAGGAAGACAAATTTCCAAGATTATTTGCAGGGGTGCCATAGATATAATATTAATTAGCAGATATAACAAACCAATGTCAAGCACTATATCTACTAGTAATATATTAAAAATCAGTTCTTTTTTTACAGAAAAAAAAAGTTTAATATTTTGCATTCAACACAATGAATAACTGCACAAGGGTTTCCCGTGGCACAGCAGATAAAATTTTGTTCCTTTTTATTATTGGCAGTTTACACGTAGATATCTCAAGAGTAAAGATCTCTTATTCTCTTTGGAAGACATTTTTATGGCTTATAAAAGAGTCATGGAGTAGTAAAACTTCCAATTCAGTCCACTGGAGCTTGCAAAATCTCTATATTGCAGTACCAGAACTATCAAATGAAACAGAAAATGAGAATACAATGCAACCTTTACAGCCTTTGTAAACAACAAGGTATGAAGATGGGAGATTTACACCATTTGGAAAGTTTTGATGTTATCAAATCATGATAGCATGCCAAATCTGATAGTATGGCAATTCTGATATTTTGTATTTTGTTTTCATTTGTCCCATGCTCTATATGCTTTCTGTGTGGCTGGTTATTTAGCATCTTATATTAAGGTATCTACAATTTTCTCTTTATCCTTCTATTTTCCTTTCCCTTTTGATTTTAATTTGATGATATTTGGGGGGGGACATTTTTTCTCTCCTTTTTTGACCATCTTACAATCGTGTCACTACTTGACGTATTAGTTTGTGTGTCATGTAATTATTTGATGTCTCGTCCTCTTGTCTTGGGTTGGTTAGTCTTTTCGGTGGTGTTATTCAAGCTTTCTGATCTTGTCTTTGGTTTTAGTGTTTTTGCAGTAGTAAAAAAAAAATCCATACATTGCTCTTTTTTTACCTTTTCTCATAAGTCCTTCCTAAAGTTTTCACCTTCATTTCCATCTGACTTACTTACCAGTGGGTGTAGTAGTAATATTATTGATTCTTGTTTTATATACAATGCCAGTGAGCTGTAGGCAGATTTTTCCTTACCACTTAAGGGCTCTCTGCTACGTGAGCCTGAAGACTAGAGCCTTCTGTTCCATGAACTATATGCTGTAGCCATTTCGCTTTGGGTATTTCCTAAGGGGGGGGGTGTTATATCTCCGGTGGTTTGCTGGTCAAGCTACCTAAACCATTATCTCCCTTAGTGTAGTAATCTGATGATACCTTGAATGAATGTTTTGAGTTTGGGGACATTATGGGACTAACAAGTTTGTGCACTCTTCTAATGCCTTTGATTTTTTTTATAATGCTCTATATCCAGTACTCTAATGTATTGTCAAAGGATATTTTACTTTATGTTGCTTATGGAGGCTCTCTATTACCCAAGTATATGGTCTTACTCTCTGTTCCTGACCTCAAGGAAAAACCCTTCATAGGGAAGTTGTTACATAAATATTATGTTTCCATGGCTGGAATAGGGCCAGTATTTTTTTCAACAGGTTGGTTGCCGCTATCCCTAGTTATTCGCCTCTCTCCTTCTCTTAATCTTGCAAAGGTAGACGATATCTTTTGTTGCTGACATCGTGAATGCATGCTTTCCGTGCTTCAATTTGCAAGCTTGAAAGTTCACAATTGTGCTGTAGTCATGGATTTCTTGTGAATAGCTCAAAGGGTTGGGTCCTTTTGACTCTTCTCCCTTCTTTGGTTTAATGTGTATTCCATATGATTCTTTTTTCCCCTTAAGCTGGTCTCATATGTTGCTAGTGGTTTGATGTGAATGGGATATCAGCAGATTATGCCTCTCCAGATTTTAAAAGGAGCATTCTATATGCGATTTTATCATGCAAGAGGTCTTTTTTTTATGAGTTAACAGCCGTGAAGGATGGATACTCTTGCTTGGGTTTATCTGGCATGGATTTTTATCCCCCTCTGCAGCCCTTATTATTAGCCTATGCCTCTCTTGCTTCCCCATTTTATATTTTAATTGGGGTGCCATTTTCTTGACGTCTTGAGTATCCTAACCTTCCTACTCTCATTGCTTAACTGTTAAAGCTTCAGCTCTTTTCTGGTGCTGTCCATAGGGCCTGGAGGTTCCTATATGGTCTTGTTCTTTCTCTCTTTGAGAAGGGCATATAGATCCCTGCTCTCCATAGTTGTGCCCCTCCATATTCCTTAAGGAAGGGAGGGCTACCCATAATGCTGTTAACCTAGTCCAGATGATCTAGGCCCCTCTTCTGTGATACATGGGGTTCCTTGCCATAGGTGCCTGATGATAAGTGTTTTTTGGGTGGAGCCCATTTTGCTTGAGTGCTGCACGTTTATCCATGGGGAGATGTAATTTTATACATTGTTTCCATTCACTTTCCACTTTCTTTAACCTTATTAGTGCTTGAAGCATTCTTTCCTCGGTGGAATCTGTATTGCAAATGGTTAGCTCTTTTATAGTAAGGGATTGTCAACAATCCTATTTTCTCATCTTGTCTCATTTGATGAATATTGCCCCCAGTGCAACCCTCTTCTATAGGATAAGGTTTTCTTTTAATTTTTGTGGTTTGGGCTTTATTTGTGCTCTGAATTTTATTGTTTGGTTTTCTGTCTCTACTCTTTCCCTCATCTCTGAAATTTATTTTTTCTCCAGGAAGTTGGTTCATTACTATCTTACTCCCCATTACAAGAGGAAATTAGGGAATGCTTTTCCTAGTGGCCTTTTCTTTGGTTGCACAAAGGTTCCTGGTGATGCTTATCTAAAAATTCTTTTGGGTACCTGATAGTGAAGCCACTGGCTTTGTACTTTTCAATGGATTTGGTACATTTTGTCCTTTTTTCTCTTGTGCTCAGATGTTTAAAGTATCTTACAGATATAGAGGGTGGCTCTCCCCTTTTTTGTCGTTTCTGTTTTGCTTTACCTAATGCATAATGTTAAAAGAATTGTTATCACCTGTAATGCTTGCTGCTTATCCTTATATAGCATGTTCTTTCATATAAGACTTGCCTGGTCTGCCTTTAATGGTAATCAGGTATGTATTCTGAGGAATCTGGCTTTGTTGTCTGTGGCTTTGTCTCCTTTTTGCTCTTTGATGGCCTCTGGACGTGCCTTTGGCCTTCAGTTTTGTTTAAGATACTGCATGAGGTCTCTTGACACTTTGCTGGTAGTGTGAGGCACTAGTCTATTTCGACGATATTGTTGGACATTTTAAGTCTATTGCTTTCACCTTCCTAATGGTGTTGGTGCCTTGTTTGTTGGTATTATATTTCGTTTGTCTTTTTTCAACCTCGATACATGTATATCATCATTTTGTTCCTGCGACTTGTTTTACTGGTATTCTTACCTTTAATCAGATATCAAGGATCCCACAGTACCTCTGATGAGACATGAAGTGTTGTTTTTCATGCTCTATCTGGCAGCCATGCCCAAATTGTAATATAGAATCGCTTAAAACCGCATCACCACAAAGAGAGATGCTTTGTATGAATCATTTACTTACTGTTTGTTGGTAGAGGGAAGTAGCTCAACACTCATGACTAGTCAACGAGAATAAAATACCATGCACAACCCATATGTAATTTGATTAGGTCCTATTTTCAAATAAAAAGCCATCCAATATCTCCATGCACTTGCTAGTAAATATTGGTATGTATCAGTTCTGATTATGGAAATACATCAAACAAGTTACATGATAAAAAAATGTTTACATAATATAACTGAATGGCATATTGAGCTGTGTAATTTTTCCAAAGAAACTATTACAGGTATGCTCATATTTACTGGCTATATTATTTTAATTTGTACAACATTATACATTTATGATTTAATAATTATTTTTAATAAGGAATGGATCATATCTCTTAAAATACATTGAGTATTTTATGTCCTGCTATCATAAGAATAGTACTTGCTGACAGGCTGAACTATAGCTTTTCAGAGTTACTGATACGAAAAAATATTTCTGCTGTTTAAAGTAATTACTGTTTATCCTTTAAAGCAGTAAAGATCAGTAATATCTACATTTAATTCATTGCCTGGAAAGTTGCTGTTAAGGGATACCTCAAACAATAGAATAGATTTTTCAGATATAATGATTAGAGTATATAAGAGTGCATTTTCAACCATTATCCTTTATTCTTGTAGGTAAAAATATTTCTTTACTAGGCATTTTAATGTATCATATACTGAATGCAAGCTGTCTATCTGACAAATCTATGAATAACTGGTCATGAAGAATATGAAACTCCTCCAGGAAGCTCGTACGTGTTGAGTGAGGTGTGCAGTAATGCTTGGAAGTCATAACTGTAGTCTTGAGTTTTCTAAAATTCCTCTAGAAAGCTCTTACAATTTATGTTGAGTAGGTTGTGCGATAGTGTTTGGAGGTCATAATTACAGTCACGAGTAATGTAAGACTCTAGAAAGCTCATGCATTTCATGTTGAGTGAGATGGGCGATAGTGTTGGAGGTCATGATTAGAAAAAATATTTCCAATACAATTTGTGACTGGTTTTAAAAGTTTTTTTTTTTCTGTTGCTTTATACCTTCATCTTTATAAGCTACAAAAGCCTTTTCCTTGGATTTAATTTCTAAAATGAGTGACTTTCTAGTATTCCAAAGCTCATGAAAAGTTTTATAATTTCAGTGTGAAATTGCATCTTTAGATGGTTCTATGATATTTTCATAATAAGTGTAATGAAATGTCAGTGCTGTAGGTATATTCTAACATTTCACACCCTGTAAACATATCTCTTCACTTCTGTGACCTTTCCTGCCCAGGGCTCTCTTGTCTTGCTGGTTGTGTTATGCAAAGCATTGTTTGATATAGTTTGCACTATTTGCTTTAATGTATGTGAAGGTTAAAGCTGTTGTCTATTGTGAAAGATAGAATAATCTTTGTTATGAGTAAAATAGCTCATTATGGATAGGAAGTTTGACTAAATTGTACCTATATCCTAAGAAATGTTAAAGCAAATGAGAAGCTTCTTTGTTGTACATCATTTTTTGTGTATATCCTATTCTAAATTAAAAATGAATTAAATTTTAAGAATCATTGGTGCAGCTTTATTGTTTGGTATAAACAAAAGTTATGTGTAAATAGAAAGTCTAACATTAAACATGTTAGAGATATTATTGTAGTTTTTACTATATCTTCCTTGTCGATGATACTTTCACATATTCTTATTTAGCTTGAAGTATTTATTGTTATAGATAGGACAGATTGAATAATATGATATAATTATTCATTTGCAAACTCCTTAAGGAACCTTGCACGGATACCATCGGGACCAGATGCCTTGTTCGTCTTTAGCGAGTGAAGAATCTTTTGAACTTTGCGTGCAAGAAAGGATAAAGGAGAGCATAGGGTTAGAGAGGGGTAAAGACTGAGTGAAAGGTGTGCTGGAATTGTTTACAGAAGAGTTGCAGAAAACTTAGAGCCATAGAGAGTTGCTTTGTCAGTGGGATAGCAAGCTATAGAACATATCAAAACGAATGAGAGGGGGAATACTTGAGTTACTGAAGTTTATGGTGAGGTTTTTGTTTAATGACCAAAAACATTTGTCTGTGGAAGAGAAGTTTTTAAGGTTATCAACTTTCCTTCTTATAAAGGAAGCCTTAGACCTTCGAATCTGAGCAGTACAGCGATTCCTAGTTACAATAATAGTAGAGCGTGTTAAATCAGAAGGAGAGGCTTGGTACGACCGGTGAGCTCATTTCCTTAAGACAATCCAAGTTTGTAACTTGACTTCCTTCCTCCATTAATGATGAGGGAGAGCATAGGAATTTTAAGATATTGGTTGAGGAAATTCAGATAAATTTAGCATTTTGAACAGGGCATTGAAAACGGTAAATGTTGAGAACATGTCTAAGCCACTGGATATTCATAATATAGATTATAAACTTGTGAAGAAAATTAATGAAAACTAACAATTTCTTAGAGAAATGAGAATACAGTATTTTGAAAAATTTCCTAAATCTATAAAAAGGACTATCATCAATAACCTCGTTTCCTAACTAGGGGTGAACTGACTAAACCAAACCTAACCTAACATTACAATAATAAACCCTTGAGATTTAATTCCTAACTTAGGGGTTTCACCTCTCAGAACCCATTAACTAACCTCACTTAATATGACATAAAGATTATTTTCCACTACTTTCCATACCGTTGTTGTTTGCCATGTTATGTGTAACAATAAATCATCATTACGAGAGCCAATGCAGACAGGACAGATGATTTTCCCATCGTCCCACGTTGGGCTTAATTGTTGGTCTGTCATATCCTGTGTCAAGTACTGTAGCCACTGCACTACCAGTTATTATACAATCCTCATAGTACATATATAATTCTGAATTGGGAAAATATAGTAATATGTTTACTTTTACATCTCCAATTTATAATAATTGGCATTGGGGTTTAACAGTGGTTTTCTATGCGTTTTCACCAGTAATATTAGGTTACATTAGATTAAGTATGGTTAGCACTGTCATTTAAGAGAGGACAAGGCAAACCTAAATATCTTATGTTTATAATGATATTGAATCTAATTAACTTGGCAAGGTAAGACTAGGTTAATTCACCTTCAATTACGAAACAAATCAATATATGACATTATTGGTTATTTTTTTTCTTATGTTTTGCACTCTGACTTCACTCATAAATTGCTATTTTTCTAATCGTATAATACACGCGGCTAACTGACAATTATAAATGACATTATATTTTTCAGTGGCTTTTAATATTTTAATATTCCAGATATCAACATATAAACAATTTTACCTATATGAATTAACCAGGTAAAATATGGATAAATCAGAATGTTAATTTATGAAATACTCTGCACGAATGAATGTAAAAAAAATATATATTTGCCTTTTGCCAGGATTCGAGATTACCTAGCACTTGACCGTCCATCAATGTGCTTACAGCACAACTACAGATAAAAATATATTGCATGTTTGCACACATGATAATTATTTTTTGGATCAGTGAATGAACATTTGCATCTATATTTAAAATATGTCTCTAAGCGCATTTCTAATGCATTAGTAATTATCTTATATATTCTTTCGTTAACGCTTTGTGTGGATGATTTCCTATATGTTATTAACCTTCGATCTCATAACCCCCTAAGTATGGAAATACTGACATGGCTTCGGTAGATGCCTGCATACAATTGCAAAATTAAAGCAGCTACCACTAAAAATATAATGAATACCACATGCAAATATTTATAACAGGGCTTGTAAAATGTCAATATAGTACTTAATAAAGAAACTCCTCACTAAAAGGCCCGCTTTCTTAAACAGTGTAAACCTAGGATGCCATATTGTTAGCTAGCTAGACACACAAATGGATTTCATAAACGCATCTGACGCGGTTCTGTGTATGGCTAGGATCCCGTAGGGGATCCTAGCCATACACAGCACTGCATCAGATACGTTTATGAAATCCATTTGTGTGTGTCTAGCTAACTAACAATATGGTATCCTAGGTCTGGTTTACACTGTTTAAGAAATCGGGCCAAAGGCCTGTCCAGAGGGGCTGGGGGTATCCGCCAGGCAGCGCTGTTGGCGGGCAAATTCTGCCGGGCATACCCGTGAAAATTGTCCAAATGGCAGAGGTGATGAATGGACGGGCATGCCACGGGGGGGGGCGGGCAGCCGGTGACATTACCTTGTCGAGTGTCGTACGATAAACATGGTGGCCGGTACTACCCAGAAGGAACTATTGTGTAGCATAATAATTGGTGTATGTACAAAGAAAAAGAAGCGAAAACGGTGCCAAGGTGGGCTAAATAGAGATATATACGGGAGCCATACAGCAAAACTACAAAAAAGACGTGAACTACAATATGGCCATGGAAGAGAAACTATATGAAAATTCATACTCCTAAAGTACAATATGGCCATAAACATGATTACAGAAACTATATGAATATGAGTGTAAGGACATTTCATACACTCCTAGCAAAAGTAGAGCCATACATCCGAAAAACCAGATACATAACTTGCCACACAGTGTAACAGCAGAGGCACGATTGGAGGCAAAGCTGAGATTTTTAGCGACAGGGCGTACATATTCGAGACTACAGTACGCTACACCCATATCGATATGCTGGCGTCACACGTAGCCAAAATTCCCGACCTGACTCTTAAAACCGTCTAAAGACGGAATCCTCCCGGCAGCAATGACGTCATTACGATAATCGGGTGTAATTTTTCGTCCGCGTACGACGGAATCCTAATGGTCCTATGTAGTTTAAATAAATCGAGTGGGTCCTGAACCGTCGTGGAGGGCCTACAATAATTGGCTGCTGCCCCCAATAATCTCCGTGATGCAGAAGACCAAATCAGTCGTAGAAGACTGCGTACGACGGGTAAGATCTATCTTCTTGTTAGTACGCGGGCGTAAGAGATGGTGTACGCCCGTGTACGATCCAGAGGATCGATCCTACCCAGTGTACGCAGTCCTCCGGGTCTGGAACCGTTAAAAATTTAAAAATTCGCTTATACGTCTGGCAGCGCAGTACGAAAAGACAGCGCGCGCATGCGTGGTCTCATTTCTGACAACCCAGTCCTGGGCGTTCAGTTTTCCTGCTCCGCTTGCCGCATTTCTTATTGTTTTAGCATGATCTTCTTCTTCTTCTTCTTCTTCTTCTTCTTATTATTATTATTATTATTATTATTATTATTATTATTATTATATTATTATTATTATTATTATTATTATTATTATTATTATTATTATTATTATTATTATTATTATAGTATTATTATTATTATTATTATTATTGTTGTTGTTGTTGTTGCTGTTGTTGTTATTGTTGTTTGATGTTAATGTACAGACACGTTTCTTTGAGTGAGCATTAAGAAAAAAAAACATTTCCTGTCTGCTTTCTATGTACAAAATATAACAATCATTCATAATATATATCAAGCTCTTTATAGGTAAATGTCTCATATAGTTCCTCATTTCTTTCACTGTGTTCTTGATATGATGTGCATTTATTTTTTCCCTCATATCAAAATATGAATTAATCAAATCCATAAATGTGTCAAACAAAATATATGAAATATATTAACATACATGGCCAACATATATTTACTTATATATATAAATAGCTGAAGTGCCAAATATATAAATCAGGGTTATACTTTCACAAATATCCCATATATATATATATATATATATATATATATATATATATATATATATATATATATATATATATATATATATATATATATATATATATATATATATATATATATATATATATATATATATATATATATTTATTGTTCACTAGGATCAATTCTAACATAATTATATAAATGGAAAAGTAAGGGCAAATATAACTACATTATTAAATGTAAAATATTAAACTTAATATCTTCTCAGTATAAAATAATGAAAATGAACAACCCCCTACGAACGTACATTCCCCTACGATGGGTAGGGAGCGTCGGGAGCATGATTGGCCCAGTCGCAATAGTCAAAAATTTAAATTTCCCGTTTTCTATGATGAGACTTACGTTTGCTTATGATCAGTCGTACGCTAAATTACGCGTCCAAACTACTCCGTACGATTGCAATTACGATCCATAGGAATGCTTACGAGGACGTATGACGCACTTCCGACAGGCACAGGAATGCACCTGTCGGCTAAAAAATCTGCCGGATCTCCAAGGATTGAGCGAAGATTCCGTCGGAACGCGGTCTTAAGAGTCAGGTCGGGAGTTTTGGCTATGTGTGACGCCAGCATAACCGATATGGACAGCAAATCGTGTATAGAATTTTTTTTTAGTGAATCAAGAGGCACAACAAAGACAATTTTATTTTACAATACATACCGTAATATATATATATATATATATATATATATATATATATATATATATATATATATATATATATATATATATATATATATATATATATATATATATATATATATATATATATATATATATATATATATATATATATATATATATATATATATAGTATATATTTATTACAAAACAACTGGATTTTCAAAAATACAAAATATGCTGAAGTAAAGAATTCATGTCAAAATAAGGGCGATTACAACACTACTTACTTAATATTTAACTATAAAAATATAGTGAAGTAAAGAGCTCTTGTACAAATAAAGGATTTAGATGTTCATAAAGCTACAGGTCCTGATGACATATCCCCTCATGTGCTTAAAAAATGCGCAAACACAATATCAGTGGCACTAAGTATCATATTTAAGGAGTCACTGGAGTCGGGGGAGATTCCAAGATGCTGGAAACAAGCAAATGTGATACCTATCTTCAAAAAGGGAAGGAGGGATACGGCTCTGAACTATAGACCAGTTTCCTTGACCAGCATAGTTTGCAAAGTTATGGAGAAACTACTAAGGAAACATGTCTCTCTTCACTTGGAATCCTTCAACTTTTTGTCAGTGAGGCAACATGGCTTCAGAGAAGGTAGATCAACAGTAACAAACTTATTAGAATTTTATGATGAGGTAAGCCAAATCTTACAGGAAAGAGAGGGCTGGGCAGATTGCATATTCCTAGACTTCCAGAAAGTGTTTGACACTGTTCCACATGGGAGACTTATTAGGAAGCTGCAATCAATGGCTAGAATAGGTGGAAATGTTTTGGAATGGATAAAAACTTACTTAGAAGGAAGGGAACAGAGGGTTAGAGTAAGACACTCAGTGTCTGAATGGAGAAGAGTTAGTAGTGGAGTTCCACAGGGTTCAGTTTTAGGGCCACTTTTGTTCCTTGTATATATAAATGACCTACCAGAGTCTGTAAATTCATTCATGAATATGTTTGCAGATGATGCAAAGATTGTGAAGAAAGTAAAAAACGAGAACAATGGTAGAGAACTTCAGGAGGATCTAAATAATCTGCATGAGTGGTCAGAAAAGTGGCTAATGAAATTCAGTACTTCAAAATGTAAGGTAATGAGAATGGGTACAAGTGCAAGAATGCCCAAGCTTGACTACTCGGTGGCTGGAGTACAACTTCAAGAGACAGAAAATGAGAGAGATCTAGGAGTAAACATACTGGCAGATTTGTCTCCAGAAATACATATAAATGGCATAGTAAGGGCAGCATATGCATTCTTATCAAATGTAAGGGTAGCCTTCAGGCACATGGACAAGGAAATGTTCAGAAATATTTATGTAACCTATGTGAGGCCAAAACTCGAACATGCAGCCCCCTTTTGGAATCCGCACTTGAAAAAGCACATAGCTAAACTTGAAAAAGTTCAAAGACATGCCACGAAACTGGTGCCAGAAATACGCAATCTCAGTTATGATGAGAGGCTGAGGGAATTAGACTTACCATCACTCGAAGCTAGAAGAGTGAGGGGGAATATGGTGACAGTCTTTAAATTCCTTCATGGTTATGATAGAGTGGATAGGGATCGATATTTTGATATGGCTGGCTCTAGAACTAGAGGTCATAGTTTGAAGCTTTGTAAGAAAACTTCTTCGCAGGATGTAAGGAAATACTTTTTCAGTGTAAGAGTAGTTGACTATTGGAATTGGCTAAGCGAGGAGGTAGTTAATGCTATCTCAATCCATAGTTTTAAGGACAGGTATGATAAGTAGGACTAAGTATAAAATGGAACCGATGAGGA
>JAXCGZ010013899.1:0-5000 GCA_037179515.1 Halocaridina rubra | reverse complement strand
TAAGTCGTGGTTGTTCTCGATCAGTAGCTGCACAAAAGGGAAAAAGTGCTGATTGGATGATCAGCCTCGAGAGAAACGGGTAAAAACTGTTTCTCTCTCCATTTGCACCGCACAAGGAAATTAGAGCAAGAGGGAAGAACCCCCAAAATCTCTTCGTGTGGCCCACCATAATCGCTCTTCACAATTATACCTTTCAAGGGTATCGTTTCTAAACTATTCCTCTCCTGCTTTGGAACGGAGGAGATGGAAGAGTGGGTTGGAAATAACAGAAGGAAGGTGAGGATACTGACTAGTCAGTTTTTTTTCATTCTGGATCATTTATGTAGGTAGCTAAAATATTTATTTTGGAAGAAGCTTTAAGCTTACCAAAAATTCTCTAAGCTCTGTTACTCATTGTTAAAGAAGCTGATTGTCAAGAGTAAAAACTTGATTTATTTTTTTCAAAAATTTCTGAAGAAGTATATGTTAGTTGGGTTATGGATGAATTGAGCATTACAAGTTTTAAAAGTTTTAAATTACCACATTACAATGAATATAGCCTAACTTCGCTTAACTATTGTTCAAGAAGTTTATTGATTGGGTATACCCCATTTACGGCTTTTAAGTTCTAAGGGATATGTGTTAGGTGTGGTTGTAGGCCTAGATTACTTTTCTAAGGGATTGTGTTAGGTGTGGTTGTAGGCCTAGATTACTTTTCTAAGGTATGTTAGGTGTGGTTGGAGGCCTAGAGTACTTTTTTAAGGTATGTTAGGTGTGGTTGGAGGCCTAAATTACTTTTCCAAGGGATATGTGTTAGGTGTGGTTGTAGGCCTAGACTACTTTTCTAAGGTATGTTAGGTGTGGTTGTAGGCCTAAATTACTTTTCCAAGGGATATGTGTTAGGTGTGGTTGTAAGCCTAAATTACTTTTAAAAAGTAGAGTTTTAGCGCTAGAGAACCTTCACCTTCTTACCAGTCAGCGCCTAACTTCTTTTACTCATTGCTAAGGAAATTGATTGTTAGTGGTGTTTTGACGGTAAACTTCGTAAAGTGAGTAATGTGGAAAACAGGTTTCAGTATCCTCAGTAATTGTGTTTGGGTAAGTCTTTTGAAATCATTCCCTGAATGCAACTTAATTAACTACACTTGCAAGTCGGCATTTGAGACATGTCCGGTCTTTTTTTTTTCTATATTAACTCATGATTACAGGTACTGCAGATTTTCTCTGTCTCGCTCTATGATAGATTATATATATATATATATATATATATATATATATATATATATATATATATATATATATATATATATATATATATATATATATATATATATATATATATATATATATATATATCATTATAGAGCGAGACAGAGAAAATCTGCAATACCTGTAATTATGAGTTTATATAGAAAAAAAGAGACCGGACATGTCTCAAAAACAGACTTGCAAGTGTAGTTAATTAAGTTGCATTCAGGCGATGATTTCAAAAGACTTACCAAAACACATTACTGAGGATGTTGAAACCTGTTTTCTATTTAAAATACCACGACACATTCCTTACTTAACGAAGTTTACCGTCAAAACACCACTAACATGTTGGTGTAGGAAATTCTTATGTACACAATCTAGGAATCTTGTACGGATCAAGATTTATACAATCCAACCCTCTATGATTAAAATCTCCCACAATCAAAATCCTACACTTTCTCTCCCGTTCGAAATTAACAACTGAGTTTATGACTTCAATAGTACCTAAATGACTTTCCCAATAAACTTCTAGCCTTAAGTTGATTCCTGTGTGTGTGTGTGTGCACACGCGCGTGTGTGTGTGTGTGCGCGCGTGTGTGTTTGTGCATATGTGTACGTGCCTGCGTGAGTGTGTGCGTGTACATGCTCTAAATTTCTCATGTCATATTTGTCAAGTGTGCTGGAAAATTTCTTAAACGGAATAATCTGTCTTGATATTTATAAAGGCAACAAAATCTGATACTCTTAATAATTGTGCAGTGGTAAGTAAGTCTTTCAAAATTACATCTTATTGGATGTAATTTAATTAGCTGCATTTGCATGTCTGCTTTTGAGACATGTCCAGACTCTTATTTTCAATATGAAATCATGATTACATGTTTTGCAGATTCTCTCTCTCTCTCTCTCTCTCTCTCTCTCTCTCTCTCTCTCTCTCTCTCTCTCTCTCTCTCTCTCTCTCTCTCTCTCTCTCTCTCTCTCGCTTCTCTTGTTGTGTCATTTGTGTGGACTCCATCCCACATTGGGCTGACTGGCAACGACACAGCGGATCGTCTTGCCAAGGCGGCCTGTATGCTGGATGGGCATGCTGTGGACGCTGAGCCCTCCCTCCGATGCCTACGTAACATCATCTACTCAGCTGGGTTTGCCATGACGGTCCAGCGCAGGGACACGGAGAGGGCCAACAGTGTGTCCATACAGCACCGTGATCACTTCCTTCACAGTCGCTACAAGTATCGCAGACGCGGGTTAATGGTGCGGAAAAACAATGTAGTTAGTGCTCGGCTCAGAATGGGGTATCGGCCTTTATGGCAGGTCTCCCAGACTCTAGATATGCCACAGTACACCTCCTGTACATTATGCGACCGAACTAATGCTAACACTCTTGACCACTATTGTCTTCAGTGCCCCACAGTGAGAGATGTTTTACCACGAGGTCAGAACTTAATACAGATCTGCTCATTTTTACGTAATGATGACAACCTTGATGTTATTCTTGCTCGTTTTCCTCACTTGGTGGCCATTAATTATATTGAATTATACATATATTTTCTGTATGTTGCTGTATAATTCTGTTTGTGCATTCTGCGTTTCTCTGAGCTTTACTTTTGCATATAATGTACTCTGTGCTGCCATTCTGTGAGTTGTGTGTTAGTATGCAGCAATGTTTTATCAATATGTACACCTCCCTGTAAACCATGTTCAATTCTTGGTTTTATATCCATTTGAAGCATTATTTGTATGAACTCATGTAATGTCTGACGCCTTGGCGCAATAAATTAATAAAATATAAATAAATATATATATCTCTCTCTCTATCTATCTATCCATCTATCTATCTATCTATCTATCTATCTGTATCTCTGATAGATTAATATATATATATATATATATATATATATATATATATATATATATATATATATATATATATATATATATATATATATATATATATATATATATATATATATATATATATATATATATATATATATATATACACACACACACACACACACACACTCACACATACGTATATATGAGTGTAACACTTAGTCGGGCATAGAAAATTGCTCTCATCGGGCCCGGGCTCTAAGAAATTATGGGAAGGATGAAAAACGGTAAGCAAGGACCAGGCAAAAATGAGATAATGATATATAATAATAAGAGGACAGGCTGAAAGAATAGTCACATAAATTATGATAGAAGTATGGTAGGATTCGTTCCTGAAATGACAAAAGATCTATTTTTTGAAGAAATGTCATAAGAGTCAGGGAAGACATAAGGAGGAGAAGAGTTCCAGAGTCTGGAAGTGGAAGGAAAAGAAGTACTGACCAATCCGCGAGCTACATATATCCACACAGTACCTGTGTGACGAGCCCGCATGGCTTTTATTGCGCGACTTCACCAGCACACACACACACACACATATGAGCACAATTATATTAATACGAAAAGGTAACGCCACACACACGCGCACACACACACGAGCTTAATTATATTAATATGAAAAGGTAGCAACACACACACGCACAGACAAACAAACACACACGCACACACATCGAGGACTTGCCTAGTGTACTTTTACTGTATATCTTCCTAATTTCTCTCAAAATTTCCACCAATAAAGAAGGTTTGCCTTTCGCTCTATGCAAGACGACTACCAGGGAAAACAATTTATAAGAATCAGTTTAAATGGAAGAATTGCATGTAATTGACAGCTGTGCAGCCTGCAGATGAATAATTTGGTCTCAGGATTAGGACTGCTATTTACTGTTTAATATAGCATATGTCTTACTTATTTAATCAGTGTTTATTTGTGTTTTGCTTTCTGTGTGTATTTATTACGTATTTTGTTAGTAGTTATAATGTGTTCTCACCATATTGACGATATATTTTGAAGAATTACTGATCACGATTAAAGATTCCAAAACGTCATAAGCTTGACACGTGAAGTGGACTGCTCCTAATTTTGATTATCTATGACTGAGGTTAGTAAGGGCATACACTCAGGATAACGATTACATCTGCCAAAACAAGTCCATCGTAAGAAGGCAACCGTCCTAGCCCTTAGTAGAAAAGGGTGTTCGTGACGTAAAAACCGAATCCAATCAATCCATCTATGATTTCTTTGAAGCGTATATCAGTACGAGTCTCCGTAAGTAACCCTCGAAATTTACGCTTTCTTAATTTATGAAGGAATGCTACCATCTTTGATAATCCTTTCTTATAATGGTATTTTAGGCAGTTAATGTTCTTTATGTAAGTATATTTCATTTAAATATGAAAATATATTTATAATACTTTCATGTTTTTCGTTGAAGAAAGCAGAAATATTAGAGAGAGAGAGAGAGAGAGAGAGAGAGAGAGAGAGAGAGAGAGAGAGAGAGAGAGAGAGAGAGAGAGAGAGAGAGAGAGAGAGAGAGAGAGAGAGAGTTAATACTTTAGTGTTCGTCGTTGAAAAAGGAAGTATATTAGAGAGAGAGAGAGAGAGAGAGAGAGAGAGAGAGAGAGAGAGAGAGAGAGAGAGAGAGAGAGAGAGAGAGAGAGAGAGAGAGAGAGAGAGAGAGAGAGAGAGAGAGAGAGAGAGAGAGAGAGTTAATAATACTTTAGTGTTCGTCATTGAAAAAAGGAAGTATCTTAGAGAGAGAGAGAGAGAGAGAGAGAGAGAGAGAGAGAGGAGAGAGAGAGAGAGAGAGAGAGAGAGAGAGAGAGAGAGAGAGAGAGAGAGAGAGAGAGAGAGAGAGAGTTTCTTAAATCTTGGTAGCGGA
>JAXCGZ010013898.1:32500-46911 GCA_037179515.1 Halocaridina rubra | reverse complement strand
CTAATCACATTTTCTTTGCAGATGAATGCTGTTGAAGTAAAATTGCCATATTAAGTTATCGAAGGCAAATGCTTTTGTTAATAATTTGAGAGACTGTCACGACATTAACTGAGCATTTTTCATAAATGTATCTTAATTAAACAAACATGGCACTAATGGCATGCAAATATGCACTTTGCATACTTAGTCTAACTAGATAGCAATTTGCTGTTCGTCATTAAAGTCTTTGAACAGACATAATTACAGTAATGACAAAATGCCAAGGAGATTGTTTCAACTTTTTATATTTAAAAAAAAGACTGTAAATTGCTTTTTTCTTGTTTTGTAAACTACACTAAATAGACTTTATAAGGAGGGCTTCAAAAAATATGATTATGCAACTGCAACGTTAATAGCATCAATAGAAAAATCTGTATCATAAATTCTACTAGAAATAATAGAAAGTTGCATATAATAGAATGATAAAGTGCTCATATATCTCAAAGAGAGTACGTTTTTAACTCTGTTTATTGGACTTTTCTTTTTAGCAAAGAGGACTGACACGAGGATATATTGCCCATATTCAGACTTTGCTCTCTGTCGTTCAAGTAAGGGAAGAAGCTCTCGAGAGCAACTACAGTCCTTGAGATAAACCTTTTCAGAAAGAAAAAATATTGAATTTCAACTTTGCTTCAAATAGTTATGGGAGATTATTGTACGGCTATTTAGTATTTTCGTTACTTTGATGTGACAACTTCTCTCCAAAAATGGTATTGTAACATGCATTTAATTTGATATATGAAATTTGTAGATTTCAGCTTATTATGAAACAAAACTAATGTAAACTTTAATAATTTTTATCATTATCATTAAGCTATAAAAGATAGATATGAGAGAAAAGTTAGTAGGTAGGTCATATGACCCTTACCCACGCCTCCATTAGGATAAGACCAGGGAGGTCAGGTAAAATATGTAAACTGATGAAAGATGTCCAATTGTGTGTGTGTGTGTGTGATTACCTAATTGTGATTACCTAGTTGTGTTTACGGGAAAGAGCCCAAAGCTCGTATCTTCCCGTCTTCTGATCGGTTCCATTTTATACTTAGTGATACTTATCATACCTGTCCTTAAAACTATGGATTGAGATAGCATTAACTACCTCCTCGCTTAGCCAATTCCAATTATCAACTACTCTTACACTGAAAAAGTATTTCCTTACATCCTGCAAAGAAGTTTTCTTATGAAGCTTCAAACTATGACCTCTAGTTCTAGAGCCAGCCATATCAAAATATCGATCCCTATCCACTCTATCATAACCATGAAGGAATTTAAAGACTGTCACCATATCCCCCCTCACTCTTCTAGCTTCGAGTGATGGTAAGTCTAATTCCCTCAGCCTCTCATCATAACTGAGATTGCGTATTTCTGGAACCAGTTTCGTGGCATGTCTTTGAACTTTTTCAAGCTTAGCTATGTGCTTTTTCAAGTGCGGATTCCAAAAGGGGGCTGCATATTCCAGTTTTGGCCTCACATAGGTTACATAAATATTTCTGAACATTTCCTTGTCCATGTGCCTGAAGGTTACCCTTACATTTGATAAGAATGCATATGCTGCCCTTACTATGCCATTTATATGTATTTCTGGAGACAAATCTGCCAGTATGTTTACTCCTAGATCTCTCTCATTTTCTGTCTCTTGAAGTTGTACTCCAGCCACCGAGTAGTCAAGCTTGGGCCTTCTTGCACTTGTACCCATTCTCATTGCCTTACATTTTGAAGTACTGAATTTCATTAGCCACTTTTCTGACCACTCATGCAGATTATTTAGATCCTCCCGAAGTTCTCTACCATTGTTCTCGTTTTTTTACTTTCTTCACAATCTTTGCATCATCTGCAAACATATTCCTGAATGAATTTACAGACTCTGGTAGGTCATTTACATATACAAGGAACAAAAGTGGCCCTAAAACTGAACCCTGTGGAACTCCACTACTAACTCTTCTCCATTCAGACACTGAGTGTCTTACTCTAACCCTCTGTTCCCTTCCTTCTAAGTAAGTTTTTATCCATTCCAAAACATTTCCACCTATTCTAGCCATTGATTGCAGCTTCCTAATAAGTCTCCCATGTGGAACAGTGTCAAACGCTTTCTGGAAGTCTAGGAATATGCAATCTGCCCAGCCCTCTCTTTCCTGTAAGATTTGGCTTACCTCATCATAAAATTCTAATAAGTTTGTTACTGTTGATCTACCTTCTCTGAAGCCATGTTACCTCACTGACAAAAAGTTGAAGGATTCCAAGTGAAGAGAGATATGTTTCCTTAGTAGTTTCTCCATAACTTTGCAAACTATGCTGGTCAAGGAAACTGGTCTATAGTTCAGAGCCGTATCCCTCCCTCCCTTTTTGAAGATAGGTATCACATTTGCTTGTTTCCAGCATCTTGGAATCTCCCCCGACTCCAGTGACTCCTTAAATATGATACTTAGTGCCACTGATATTGTGTTTGCGCATTTTTTAAGCACATGAGGGGATATGTCATCAGGACCTGTAGCTTTATGAACATCTAAATTCATCAGCGCTTTGCATACCTCTGAGGCTGTAAGGTTGATGTTCTCTAATACCGGCCCTTGAGCTTCTATCACTGCAATCTGAGGGGGTGGGGTATTTTCTACTGTAAATACTGACTGAAACTCCTTGTTCAATTCTTTGCAGATCTCTTCATCCGTCTCAGTGATGCTTCCATCCGCTCTCTTTAGCCTTAAAACCTGTTCTTTTACCTTCAGTTTTCCTCTGATAAAGCTGTGGAAAAGCTTGGGATTTTCTTTAGCCTTCCTGGTGATGTTCCTCTCATAGTCTCTCTCTGCCTCTCTCCTTTTACTTAGGTAGTCATTTCTTGCTCTTTTGTAGGTTTGCCAGGCATTTATGTTTTTTCTCCTCCTATACCTTTTCCAGCATTTGTCTCTCCACTCCTTAGCTCTTTTACACCCATTATTGAACCATTTCTCTCTGGTATGAATTACACCTACTTTGGTGACAGGTATGCAGCAATCTACTATCTTCCCATATTTCTCACAAAAGATGTCATACATTTCTTGTACAGATTTGTTGTAAAATAAGATTCTCCAGTCAATAACTGCAAAAAGCTCATTCATTTTGATGTAATCTCCTTTCGGATAGTTCCTCCTCATGTCCTCAGTGCCTCTACTCTCAGGAAGAATATCTTCAATGATATACTCCATCAACAACACACAGTGGTCACTCTTTCCAATTGGTGGTTCATACTCAATTTTTTCAATATCCAACACATTATCTGTGAACACTAGATCAAGTAGTGTTGGCTCATCCCCACCCCTGGCCCTTATTGGTTCCATTACATGTTGGTGTAGGAAATTCCCTTGTACGCAATCTAGGAATCTTGCCCCGAATGAGTCCTCACCACTGTGTGGGTCAAGACTTATCCAATCTATCTCTTTATGATTAAAGTCTCCCATAATCAAAATCCTACATTTTTTTTCTCGTGCCATGTTAACAACTGAGTTTATGACTTCAATAGTACCTATATGACTTTCCTCATAAACTTCAAGCCTATTTTGGTTCCTTGGTGGGTTGTATACAACAGTTATTATAATGCTCTCTGACCCAGTATTTATGCGAGCAACAAGAAATTCCTTGAACTCACTTTCTATAGCCAAGTTTAAAGTTTCTTCGACTTGAATCCTTTCACTTATGAGCAGTGCTATCCCTCCACCAGTCCTCTCAGATCTTTCAACCCTTAGTATTCTGTGTGTGTGTGTGTGTGTGTGTGTGTGTGTGTGTGTGTGTGTGTGTGTGTGTGTGTGTGTGTGTGTGTGTGTGTGTGCAACTTGTTACATGTTTATATTTCATTAAATAATGCATAGAAAAATCTTTAAAAAATCCTTACTATTCTTCTGTGTATAACCCTCCACCCTTAGATAAACACTGTTGCCATGGCAACATTTAACATAAATTCAATGGTAAAAGCAATTTCTGAATCAACATAAATGTTGTACTGAGTTGAACTGTTTCAATTAATTCTATATATTTTTTTTTTCCTTTTCCTCGCTAAATTGTGTATTCTGCTGCATCACTTTGATATAATGTCTTTGATTTTTTCCAGCTTATCTTGTTTCTTTGCTTATGAAAATTATATTTTTCCTCCTAGCTGAATATATGATGTATGGCATAAACAAGATCTAAAGTGCAGTGCGAGAGCTGTATGTTATGTAACTGTCTCATAAACGTATAATAACGAATGTCTGACAGAAATATTTTCATGGCAAAGCGCCCAACTATATTCTTGCCCAGTGACAAAAGTTCCATATTCATTTTACGATCAACGTGCTATAGTTTGTAGCTACTTAATAAAAGTTATCTAACCTAATATAACCTAACATATGCCATTTTGTGGAATTTTTAAAAGGGGTCAACAGTCAAGATGACTTTTAATAGTGATGATTTAGAAGTAATAGCTATTTTCTATAATTATTACAATTTATAGCAGTTACAAAACTTCATACATTAAGTTGTTTAAAAACAATATAATCAAGTGATGATAATATTTTCTAAAAAAAAAAAAAATGAAGAATGTATATTTCTCCACGAATTTTTTAAAATTCCGTCAGCTTAGGATGACCTGTGATACGACCCAAATTAATGATGATACCGATAATCCCCTTCAGGAGGGATTAAATCTACTAGTAAGGCAGGGACTGGCTCTACTAGTGAAATCTGGAAAAACTATAAGCCATGTTTGTTTCATTAAATATTTAGTATTGTTTTTATTTTTTTTAATTGCCATTATTTTGATTCATATTTCATTGGTCACAAATATATAGATCTATCACATAGGGTAAAAAATAAGCAGGAGGATTATTATGAATAATAATTATGTTTGCTCTGGAACTGTCCATTCTTAGAAATGGTAATGGTTGTAATTTTATAGCGATCTAGTTCATAGATATTGCATAAGGCTAAAGAAATATTTGTAGAGCATAAAGTAACATGAACCTTATACTTTACGTTTTATTAATACTAATTTCGAAACCATTTGAACAAGTTTTATCCTATTTTGATAAAGTGGCTATGTTTCAATCGCCATATAAAGGATAATTGTTACCATATCTGCAGTCTCCATAAGAAACCTGCCAGGGATGTCATCGGGAGCTTATGCTTTGCTTGTCTTTAGAGACCAAAGAATAGGAAGGAAAAATAGAGAGGGCATATGGTTGGAGAAGGGCAAAGTGCCAGGGTCATGTACACTGGAATCTCTTATGGAAGAGCTGGCAAAGAAATGAGAGCCAAAGAGAGTGATCATGTCATTAGGAGAGCGAGCTATAGAACCGTCAGGATGAATGAGAGGGGAAAGCTTTTGAGCAGAGAAGATGACAGAGCACGGGAGACAGTTCATCTGCAATCTCCTTAAGATACAATTCTGGTATACCATCGGGTCCTGATGTGCTGTTCGTCTTTCAAGACCGATGAGCCTTACACACTTTGCATAAGGAAAGAATAGGGGAGGGAATGTGGTTAGAGAGATAAAGTACGAGGATCAGGTGCTGGAACTATTACAGAAGGGTTGGTATAAAAATTAGGGCCAAAGAGAGTGATTTTATCAGTTGGAGAGTTAGCTATGGAACAGAACTGCTTAATTCTGTCGTTGTAGAAGTGATTAATTGTGTTACTCCTCGTTGTTGGAGATTCCCAGCATCCACATGAAACCCAATGGCCCTTTGTTCTCTTCCATTCAGGGATGATATTTTCTCTGAAGATCTATAGGGAGTCCTTTGTTGTCACCTTTGATATTTCTTAGACTTTTTGCAGTGTAGTATAGGGCTCTGTTGGTGAAACTTCCTGCTTATGGTTTCCTCTCTGTTCTCAGTTTTCCAGCTTTCTCTCTGACCTTATTTATCTGTGGTTATTGAGTGCAACATCTAGCTACTTCCAAATTACCAGAGGCATTCTGCAGGGTTCCTTTCTTTCAGCTATCTTGCTCATTCTCTTCATCAACGATCTGCTCCTGCCACCGTGCACCTCTCTACTCCATACCGTTGCCGACTATTCACCCCTTCATGTTTTCTTTGCCTTCTCCTCACGACCTTCGTCTGATACTCGAAATTGTCTCTTATTACTGTTCCTTCAACTCTCAACTCCAATATACAGAGTCTATCTGAGAGAGGCTCCCAAAATATAGTAAAATTTAATGCATGCTGATAAATCTATAATCGCTTAAAACAACTATATTTATCCCCTTAATACTATAAACACAATAGATATTCAGATAGTCTCTTACATGCCTTAACGAAGTCACATATCTCATATATCTAAAACTCATCTAAGAAAATGGGAGTTCTCATTGGTTTTCATAATTACTTTTCATCTTCCTAACTATTGAAATTCTATAAAGGCCTTATCTCTATATCGGCTTGGAATATTACTCTCATATCTGGGGTGCATCATCTTAACTTATCTCCTTGATAGGGTTAAATCTAAGGCCATCAGACATATTAGCGACCCATCTCTTTTTTCTGATCTCGATCCTCGCTCCCCTAGCTAAAATGCATTATCTGTTTCTCTTTTTTTATCATTACTATTTCCTTCACTGCTGTGATGAATTGGTGTGTCGCATAGCTCCTCTACTGGAAAAACAAAACAACATAACACAAAATGAGAGGCCTCATGCTATGATGAACTGGTGTGTCGCATAGCTCCCCCACTGGCAATACAAAACAACATAGCACACACTGGGAGGCCCATTATCACGCCGGTGCTGTGTGGAGATTTGTAGCTAGTGGATTAGTTGGTGCATTGGATGCTTCTTTCCTTGCACTTACAGACTCTGTAACTCTCCTCTTCCTTCTGCCATCTATAAGCTTCTTGGCATTTCCTTTCTTAATAAAAAGAAGATCTATTTTCATCTCAGATCCTAATCCTGCCTTATTTCTAGGTGTTCATATTTCTAACTAGTCTTTCAGCTTGTCCTCTTCCTATTATTTATCCATGTCTTATATTTGCTTTATCCTATATCTACTGTGTTTTCTCCTCCCCATGTTTTTTGCTGCCTGGGCTTGATAATGCAATTTTCTTTGCCCATCCTAGTCTTATTCATAAAATAGATAGCATTAGCATATCATTGATCTGACACAAGTTCTGTGGTTCAGTGACAATATTTCTAAAAACTATAGCGAGATGCACAATGACTTTATTTAGAATGTGAAGCTCTAGTAAAGCTCTTTGATATATACACAAAAGGCTTCTTAGGTTCCTTAGTGTTATAATATGCACACTCAATATTTTAATCAGTGTTCTATATATTCCATTTTCATTTTCTTGCATTAAGATATTGTTTTTGTGTAAGTTTTAGTATAGAATATGAAACAAGCAACATCTTTTACAATCAACATTTATCAAAACAAAGTTGCATTTATTTGTCTTATGATTTAAAATTAGAAATATTCAGAATATGAGTGAAATGAGCCAAAGATCACCTCATTTTTCCAATCAAATAGGAAGTGACAGTTGTCAAGAAGTTTTATTTATATATATTCTATTCACTATGTGTACTATCATATTCAATATTGATTCAAACTTCTGGTAGCTAGTATTGTGAATCTGGCTCATCTAAAGCCTGTTCTTCTATACTGAATTGCACATTCAATATGTTATTGAGCTGTTGTATCGATTCATTTTCAGAATGCCATAATGGCTGTAGTTTTCCATCCTTCATCTCCCATTCATAAATATCTGAGGCTTCTAAAATGTTATGTTTGCTTGTGGACACCCTCTTCCAGATGCAAACTTTAAAGTTTGATTATATGATATGTTGCTCCTGCTCTTACTGCACAGTTGAAATGTTCAAAGATCCAAATCCTCCTAAGGATTAAACTGTTCTTCAATTGTACGTAGCATGTTTTCATTGGAAAATAATTTTATCTCTTTATGTATTTATCATTTTTTTCTGCTTTACTAAACTCATGCGGTCAACTTTTCTACTTTCGTCACATTCTTTGGCCATGTGTCAGAAATTCTTGCATTCCATTTGGTAAAAATTTGCATTTTGCAGTCATTCTAGTCTCTCTTTCTGCATTGTATCACTTTCTAGTTGTTCACCATACCCTTGGTATGAAAATCATAAACTTTGCCTCTACCTTCCTCTCTGGAAAACGACTTTGGTTATGGCTTCCTGCGGTAGCATCATTTCTTATGCTTATGACATTGTCTGATCAGTGTAACAGTATGCTATCGTGGGAAGCTTAATCGTAAATGGAGGTAATTTATATTTATGAGGAAAGTTTTAATCCATAGTTAGGGTATGTAAATCCTATTTAAGAGGAGTTGGCACTGTTATATTCTTTGGAAATGTTGATGTAAAATGAATACCGGCAAATTTCAAGCATTGATATATGTTCAGAAGTGAATTTCTATTGTAGCGTAAGTGATTGCCTGTTACAATGTTATTCCCGGGTAAAGGGGAAGTGATGTTTGTAATGATTATTAGCTAAAAGAACAATTCTCAATCTTTTTCTAAGTTAAGTTTTTTTTTTTTATTTTGTATTGACTTTCTGAATTATTACTTTTTAAAATATTACAGTCTTTGTAGTTTTCTCGATGTTGTTACAGAGTAGCATTCTTAGTGACATGTAGCCATTTTGAGGATTTGAAAGGCATGGCCTGTATGTGCAACTTTGAAGAGATGTTCTAATGCTTAGATAACTTATTTGATGCATTGAGATATTATTATATTCTAAATGTTATGATCTCAGTACTCAGACAACTTCTAATGATATCTTTATTCTGATGATGAACACGTTACTTTGTATGTATATGAAAAGATTGTTACAATTATTATTAAATGCTTAACAACAGAAATTAAACTTAGTGATTATCTGCACGAATAGTACCAAAGAAAGGAAAATGATCGTAAAGAGAGAGAATTATTTTTGCTTCCAACTTAAGTGTGAATGGATACTTGAAGAAATTTTTGAATCTATCTCATCACATACATGAATGATCCTCAGACATACATTTTTTCAATTGCAGATTTTATTATTTTGGTAATACTTTTATTATTATTCAAATTTTTGCATTATAATGCAAATGCTTTCATCAACATATTCTTAATGTTGGTATCAGAATATGTTCATAATATTCTGCAATAGTATTGTTTTTATTCGACTTTTTCTTATTTCTTTTTGGATTTTCCATTTATTTTAGCTTTTATTTTTCTGTTTTACGAAACTCATACGGTCAACTTCTCTACTACTATCACATTCTTTGGCCATGTGTCAGAATTTTAGCATAGATTTGGTAATAAATCTCTGCATTTGTAACTCATTCTAATATCGCTTTCTACTTTCTATCACTCTTTATAGTTGCTCACCATACCCTTGTTATGCAAATCGTACACTTTGCCTCTGCCTTCTATTCTGGGTAGGCCCTTTGGTCACCGCTTCCTCTGATCCCTTTTTTTCTTATGGCAAAATTTTGTCACGCTTTCTGCTTTTGACTGTGTCCGGTGATATCCATAGCTCATGACAGTGTCTGATCAGAAAAACAAATTCATAACGTGGAAAGCTTGCTTGCTATTAGAGATAATTTATATTTAAGGGTAAAATTTCAATCCATAGGTATGTAACTTAAATGCTACTTAAGCGCAGTTGGCATTGTTACTTGCGTATGAATTGATGATGTACAATAAGTTCCGGCACATTTCAAGCCTTGACATATGATCAGAAGTGAATTTCTGTTGCAATGTAAGTAATTACCTTTCACAATATTCTTCCCTGTCATAGAGGAAGTGATGCTTGTCATGATGATTAGCTAAAAGAACATTTCTGCCCCTTCTACCGTTGGCTAATTTTTTCTCGCTTTCAAAACCTAGCAGATTAATGGAGGGCGCCCAGACCACTCAGATACATTAATTTCCCAATGTCAAACTATGTATTCAAGTTGTAAATCCATTCGATGAAGCACGCCATCTCATCATGTAGCGTAATGAAATAAACTTGGTACTTGAAATTCCTAACTGATTAAAAGAAAAAATTATATATATATATATAAATATATATATATATATATATATATATATATATATATATATATATATATATATATATATATATATATATATATATATATATATATATATATATATATATATATATATATATATATATATATATATATATATATATATATGTATATGTATATGTATATGTATATATATATATATATATATATATATATATATATATATATATATATATATATATATATATATATATATATATATATATATATATATATATATATATATATATATATATATATATATATATATATATATATATATATATATATATATATATATATATATATATATATATATATATATATATATATATATATATATATATATATATATGTATATGTATATGTATATGTATATGTATATGTATATGTATATGTATATGTATATATATATATATATATATATATATATATATATATATATATATATATATATATATATATATATATATATATATATATATATATATATATATATATATATATATATATATATATATATATATATATATACATATACATATATATACATATATATACATATATATATATATATATATATATATATATATATATATATATATATATATATATATATATATATATATATATATATATATATATATATATATATATATATATATATATATATATATATATATATATATATATATATATATATATATATATATATATATATATATATATATATACATATATATATACATATACATATATATATATATATATATATATATATATATATATATATATATATATATATATATATATATATATATATATATATATATATATATATATATATATATATATATATATATATATATATATATATATATATATATATATATATATATATATATATATATATATATATATATATATATATATATATATATATATATATATATATATATATATATATATATATATATATATATATATATATATATATATATATATATATATATATATATATATATATATATATATATATATATATATATATATATATATATATATATATATATATATATATATATATATATATATATATATATATATATATATATATGTATATATATATATATATGTATATATATATATATATATATATATATATATATATATATATATATATATATATATATATATATATATATATATATATATATATATATATATATATATATATATATATATATATATATATATATATATATATATATATATATATATATATATATATATATATAGTCAGATAAGCACATTACATATGTGAAAACATGAATCATTTTTTTACCGCGACCAGGACACGAACCTAGGACTTATGATTACTAAATCAAGGCGCTACCACTACACCACAGAAGGTTAAAAGGAATCCAACCTTATTGCTTATATCTGCTATACTTAGATATGAACGCATTCTAACTGAATGCCACTATGTTCATATTACAGATTCCCCAACCTCACTCGTGGCTTCATTTTGGCATTTAATTCAATTCCCAATCCCATTCGGGTCATGAAATAATCAGATAAGCACATTACATATGTGAAAACGTGAATCATTTTTTACCCCGACCAGGAGTCTAACCTAGGACTTATGATTACTAAGTCAAGGTGCTACCACTACACCACAGAAGGTTAAAATGAATCCAACCTTATAGCTTATATCTGCTATACTTAGGAATGAACGCATTCTAACTGAATGTCACTATGTATATATATATATATATATATATATATATATATATATATATATATATATATATATATATATATATATATATATATATATATATATATATATATATATATATATATATATATATATATATATATATATATATATATATATATATATATATATATATATATATATATATATATATATATATATATATATATATATACATATACATATACATATACATATACATATACATATATATATATATATATATATATATATATATATATATATATATATATATATATATATATATATATATATATATATATATATATATATATATATATATATATATATATATATATATATATATATATATATATATATATATATATATATATATATATATATATATATATATATATATATATATATATATATATATATATATATATATATATATATATATATATATATATATATATATATATATATATATATATATATATATATATATATATATATATATATATATATATATATATATATATATATATATATATATATATATATATATATATATATATATATATATATATATATATATATATATATATATATATATATATATATATATATATATATATATATATATATATATATATATATATATATATATATATATATATATATATATATATATATATATATATATATATATATATATATATATATATATATATATATATATATATATATATATATATATATATATATATATATATATATATATATATATATATATATATATATATATATATATATATATATATATATATATATATATATATATATATATATATATATATATATATATATATATATATATATATATATATATATATATATATATATATATATATATATATATATATATATATATATATATATATATATATATATATATATATATATATATATATATATATATATATATATATATATATATATATATATATATATATATATATATATATATATATATATATATATATATATATATATATATATATATATATATATATATATATATATATATATATATATATATAGTCAGATAAGCACATTACATATGTGAAAACATGAATCATTTTTTTACCGCGACCAGGACACGAACCTAGGACTTATGATTACTAAATCAAGGCGCTACCACTACACCACAGAAGGTTAAAAGGAATCCAACCTTATTGCTTATATCTGCTATACTTAGATATGAACGCATTCTAACTGAATGCCACTATGTTCATATTACAGATTCCCCAACCTCACTCGTGGCTTCATTTTGGCATTTAATTCAATTCCCAATCCCATTCGGGTCATGAAATAATCAGATAAGCACATTACATATGTGAAAACGTGAATCATTTTTTACCCCGACCAGGAGTCTAACCTAGGACTTATGATTACTAAGTCAAGGTGCTACCACTACACCACAGAAGGTTAAAATGAATCCAACCTTATAGCTTATATCTGCTATACTTAGGAATGAACGCATTCTAACTGAATGTCACTATGTATATATATATATATATATATATATATATATATATATATATATATATATATATATATATATATATATATATATATATATATATATATATATATATATATATATATATATATATATATATATATATACATATACATATACATATACATATACATATACATATACATATATATATATATATATATATATATATATATATATATATATATATATATATATATATATATATATATATATATATATATATATATATATATATATATATATATATATATATATATATATATATATATATATATATATATATATATATATATATATATATATATATATATATATATATATATATATATATATATATATATATATATATATATATATATATATATATATATATATATATATATATATATATATATATATATATATATATGTATATATATATATATATATATATATATATATATATATATATATATATATATATATATATATATATATATATATATATATATATATATATATATATATATATATATATATATATATATATATATATATATATATATATATATATATATATATATATATATATATATATATATATATATATATATATATATATATATATATATATATATATATATATATATATATATATATATATATATATATATATATATATATATATATATATATATATATATATATATATATATATATATATATATATATATATATATATATATATATATATATATATATATATATATATATATATATATATATATATATATATATATATATATATATATATATATATATATATATATATATATATATATATATATATATATATATATATATATATATATATATATATATATATATATATATATATATATATATATATATATATATATATATATATATATATAGTCAGATAAGCACATTACATATGTGAAAACATGAATCATTTTTTTACCGCGACCAGGACACGAACCTAGGACTTATGATTACTAAATCAAGGCGCTACCA
>JAXCGZ010013898.1:22500-27500 GCA_037179515.1 Halocaridina rubra | reverse complement strand
GGTAAGTGCTATTGGCAATCTTCCTTGGAAAAATACAAAATGCAATGGTAACTGGCAGTTTTTCAAATAAAATATCAAAGCACCAGTGTTGTTGACATATTCTCTGTAGGTTAATTGTAGTGCCATAAGTTCAATTTTTGTAGAGACAAGCAAAATGGCAGTGATCCACATATTATTTGTTCTTAATATCAAAACCTCAACTGCACTAAGAGCTCTTCCTGTGTTAATCTAAAAATATTATTCTATGCAAGACTTTCAACCTTACAACTTTCAACTATTGTTTTACTAAAAAAGTACATTCATCCGCCCTGTAAAATCTCCTTTAGTTCTATAACCTACTATGTAAAGGCATTGCTCCCTATCATGCCTGACAAAAGCATGGCCGATTTCAGGAATAATTATCATATCATTAAATATTATCTGCTCCAAAAAGCAACTCTTAACTCCTTCAGCCTTTCCTCATAGTTAAATCTCGTAGATCAGGCAAGAACTTTACAATATTTCTGAACTATTTTTCATATTGTTAATGTGTTTATATTCTGGACAGATCCTAAGGGACTCAGCATATACATTCATAAATTTAATTTAAGTCAAATAAATAATAACCTTTTCTTTTTTTATATGTATGATGATTCCCCTTATAATAGTCAAGAAATCATATTTGGGCTTTTCCATGTTAGTTACATGCATTTATCTTTGGTTGGCAAATCTATGAAGACATTCTCTAACAAATCTATTTCTTTCTCAGATTTCTCATATTTCTCTTCTAATAATAAATACTTAATTCTTAATACTTGATTCTAGTCCATTCTAATTACTTTATATAGTCTGGGTGAAATAATAATAATAATAATAATAATAATAATAATAATAATAATAATAATAATAATAATAATAATAATAATAATAATAATAATAATAATAATAATAAAAATAATAATAGTAATAATAATAATAATAATAATAGTAATATTTATAATAATAATAATAATAATAATAATAATAATAATAATAATAATAATAATAATAATAATAATAATAATAATAATAATAATAATAATAATAATGCATACACATATACACATACCTTTTCCCCCTTGAAAGGGGGGTGACAGAGACAAGAAACACGCATTCAATCAACACACACCTTAACCACTCCTCTCAGCTTCTTGTGAATAAAAGGTTGCCACATCTCCCCCCCCCTTCCATCTTGCTTGTGTCACCCACAAGGAAGGCGGGCAGGGATATTCCACAATGAGTCCCGACAGCCGCAGCTAGTTTACCCCCAACGCTTCAACATATGGCAACTCCCATCGCACCCATCCACCACAATTCACTGAGTTAGCAGGTGCGAGAAATCCATTTGGGCCACGTCATATATGTATAACCTTCCTCCACTCATTCCTATCTCTTGCATGCACTCTTTCTTGCTCCACTGACATTCCACGTGCATTCATTGCTCTTTTCACGTCATCCATCCATCTCACTCTGGGTCTCCCTCTTGACCTAACTCCAATCACTTCTGCACTCCACACTCTCTTTACTATTCGTTCATCACTCATCCTTTCCATGTGTCCAAACCACCTCAACACTCTCTTATCTAACCTACACGACTGCTTCATTCCAACACCCGTTCTCTGCCTGCCATCCTCATTTCTTACTCTATCTACTCTAGATACACCAATCATACCTCTCAAACACCTCATCTCCGTTACATTCAACTTCATCCTTTCCTCCTTTCTTGCATTCCAAGTCCGTGCTCCATACAATGCTGTCGGCACAATCACATCTTCATAAATCCTTTTCTATGCATTCATTCCCAATTATCTTTTTCTCATATCACTATTCAACCCAGCTAGACATTTACTTACTTCCTTCACTCTGTGATTTACCTCTACATCCGCTCGTCCGCTCCTTGATACATGCGATCACAGATACTTAAAACTCTCAATTTCTTCAAGCAACTCCCCATTCACTCCTACATTTAGTCTGCCAACATTAACACTCCTCGTGTATCTCATGACTTTTCTTTTACCAATATTCACCCCCAACCTCCTTCTTTCACACACACTAATAAACTTAGTCACCAAATGATTCAACTCAATTTCAGTAATTGCAACAGTAAAAGAAATGACAATAATTATCATAAAAATCATAGGATTTAAGAATAATTAGGAAACAAATAAAGTAACTACAGACTTTTTCGAATTTTATCTGTTCAAGTGTATGCTGACGAAATCTACTTATCCTTAGCAAGTTTTACTGTATATTTAAAGGTGAACACTTTATAGGTGTAAATTGAAACATCGTTAAGCTGAAGACACTAAATTTACTAATCTTTGAACTATTTAATCTTATGAAAAATTAAGAATGAATTCTGTCATCCTGTAAATAATAATGTATTTTTCTTTAATCCCATACAATTTGGCTAATTCTAGTGTGTCAAATGAGAGGCCTCTTAAATCTTCGGATGAAATGTTTTTACACACCATCCTTATTACTTATTCTGCACAATTTAAATTTGTTTATGTGACGTTTCGATTATGCAAGCAACTATTTGTAATTAAATACCCTGTCAAGATTCCTCATCATTACAATGGAAACTATATTTACTCATACGTATTCCTATGAGTTTTTTTCGCGTAATTTGGAAAATAATGTTATCAAAGTGTAGACTCAGTTGCTATTTTCTGTTTTTGAATTTATTGTAAGATCTACGCTTCTGAAAAAAATATTTGTGAAGATTATATTTGTGGAGTCTTGCTTGGCTTCAAGGTCAACATATTAATTCTCATTTCTGTATCTGAGCAAAAAAAAAAAAAAAAACAATGCATGAAATATCTCCAAAAGTTTGCATTTCCGTTTCATCATAGGTATGATTTGCGAGAAAATTTCTTTGAATATTATGAGCGCAATAAATTTCTTAAATTGTAAACAAATATTGTAGTTTCAAGGCCTAATACCCAAAAGATGAATATGCATAAATATCAATAAGAATTGCCTATACCGATCTTTATATTTATATGGTGTGAGCTTTTAAGTAATTCAGCCCCTCTCTCTCTCTCTCTTTTATCCACACCCGAGAGAGCCATTCTTTTCAAATTATGTTTCTTCAGTATCCATCTAGTATCGTAATGCATATCAGTTCTCCTTCTCATTACTAGACATGGAATGAGTGCTCAAGCTCGGGTCCCAGCAGTATAGGGAAAATATTTCATATATGATTAGGATATCTATATGTAAAAGTTATTTTTAAGTGAGAAAGAAGTAAACTTATCAATATATATATATATATATATATATATATATATATATATATATATATATATATATATATATATATATATATATATATATATATATATATATATATATATATATATATATATATATATATAGATAGATAGATAGATAGATAGATAGATAGATAGATAGATAAATAGATAAATTTATAAATAAATGAATAAATATAATAAATATCATTGGAAAATAGTTGAAACATATAAAGAACACTAACACACTAGAATTTATTTTCTGTGTTAGACCTTTAAGGCAACGGAAGCTCATGAATAATATAATGGAAATATTTGCATAAATACGAATATCATCGTTCTCAGTTCCTGTCCAAAAGTACTCTCCAGTTCCCAATTTATAAGCATATATTGGCATTTTTTTCCTCTTACTCTTTTAACAAGTGCATTCGAGGATCTTAGCGAACCACCATGAGCATTTTCACCATTTTTCTCAGTTAATGAAAGAATTGTTTACCCTCTGAATTGCTTGTTTATGTGCTTTAATCATTCCCAAGCAATGATTATAGCACATAAATATATAAGAGTTGCAAAATACATGGAAAATGTCCAATTCTACAATATATATCATTAACTGCTATCTTATTAACTAAGCAAATGAAATGCACAATATGTATAGAACTTGTGAAATACATAGAAAATGCCAGCAGTTAGTCTGCAGTTACTTGCAAGCATCTAATGAGGAATACTTTCTGGAATTTTCACTTATTTCTTGATGTCTCTCACGGGACAGAAATATTTGCAAAGATAAAGATGTTATATAGAGCTACCTGGAGGACGTGTATATCTGCACTTATCCAAGAATCAGTCACTGTATGCCCGGTTCTACCATTTAACCCTGTATCTCACTCAAAACAAGCTGCTCCACCACACAGTAGTGAGCTGACAAGTGTTATCAAATAACAAATATTTTGTTCTTCTTTTTCAAAAGTTAATGGGACAAATTCACATGTGCAAAGAGTAACAATATGAATTTTTTTTTCTTTTAACTTAGCTACTAGTTCACCATACTTGCCTAGAAAGTTTTCGTTGTTCACGTCATCCAAGAACATAATAATTAATCTATCATAAAGAATATGCTTTTTCACTTTGCTTTTATTTGTGCTTCAACCCAAGCTTCTAGCAGTGTAAGATATGCTGCATGGGTCGTTTTCACCCTATGTTTTTTATTTAGGTCACTTGACTGTATTTCACTAGGAAAATAATTGCTTTGTAGCAAGGGTAGAACTTTGTCACAATTAATCTGTCTCAGTTGCACTATTGGGGAAATAGTGTTGAGTCCTCTCTGACTTGTCTAATATTTTCTGTGAAAGTAAAGAGACAACTTTTGAGACAACCTATATATTATTCACATCATTAACATATCTTTAATTAGCCTTTTTGTATCCGTCTGATGATATTCATAAGGAATGGGGTGTCTCTTAACCATATTGTGACATCCTAATTGCAGCAAGATTTTCCTTTTTTGCAAATACATAAAACTGTTCTATGTATATGCATTACCCTATTCCCCTTGTAAGGGGGGGTGGTCGAGTCAAGATATACTCATTCATCACGATCCTCTCATATCTCCATTACTCCGCCAAGCTCCTTGGGGATATAGGATGGCCACATACCCCCCTACAACCCTGTTTGGGTTACCCACAAGGTAGGAAGGCAAGGATATTCTAAAATTTGTTTTTTTACCCC
>JAXCGZ010013898.1:15000-17500 GCA_037179515.1 Halocaridina rubra | reverse complement strand
TTATATTTGTATGTATTGTATTTTGTGCATTTTTTATAGTCCAATAAAACAATTCCAGCTCTGTTAATTGCTTGATTATTCCATTACTATAAAATATTCCACCTTCAGTTATAATAAATCAAGATCCTGTCAAGAGTGTTCCAAGATTCCAGTCACCTTCAGAAGGGTGTCTTGGGTCTGAAAAGCTTAAGGATCTCTAGCTTATAGCAATGTTCTATAATTTTTGATAACTCAGCATCTTTAGTTTTCATGTTTTTTTTTTATTTTTGTTTTGAGTGTGACACCGAGAAAGGTCAGAAAATTGCTCTCATCGTGTCCTGACACCAAGAATCATTGAGATGAAGATAATGTAGAAGCTTAAGGACAAGGCAGAAATGAGAGAAAAAAATAATAGGAAAAGGACTAGTTGAAAAAATGGTCATATACTGAAGCCCTAGAAATATGGTAGGATTGCATTAAGAGACATAGATGCATTAGCTTTATGAAGGAAGATAGGTCATAAGAGGAGAGAAGATAGTAGGATGAAGAGAGATCCTGAGTCTGCAGGTGGAAGGGAAGTAGCAAGCCATGAGGTACAAATCTCCACATAGTTCCTGTGAGGCAAGGCCTCATGACAAGTGTTACTTGGCCTCGGCAGCAGGTAAGGGATGCAGCTCACCAGCTCATACGAGCAGTGATGCAAATAGTACTGATACAAAAGAGAAAGAGATGGTACCTTTTGGCGAAAAGAAAGAGAATCCATATTGGAAGCAAGAGACTTTGGATTTAACCCTATCAAGGAGATAGGCATAAGGAGTATTATTATTATTATTATTATTATTATTATTATTATTATTATTATTATTATTATTATTATTATTATTATTATTATTATTATTATTATTATTATTATTATTATTATTATTATTATTATTATTATTATTTTACCCAGACTATATAAAGTAATTAGAATGGACTAGAATCAAGTATTACTCACCATGAAGTATTTATTATTAGAAGAGAAATATGAGGAATCTGAGAAAGAAATAGATCTGTTAGAGAATGCCTTCATAGATTTGTCACCAAAGATAAATGCATGTATATAACTTAGAAAAGACCACATATGTTTTCCTGAATATTATAAAGGGAATTATCGGACATATGAATAAATATATGGTTATTATTTATTTGACTTAAATTAATTTTATGAATGTATATGCTGAGTCCTTGAGGATCCGTATTGAATATTTAAGCATTAATAATATAAAAAATAGTTCATGAACATTGCACAGTTATTACCTGAAATACGAAATCTAACTATGAGGAAAGGCTGAAGGAGTTAAGAGTTGCTTTTTAGGAGCAGATAATATTTGATGATATGATAACTATTCTTGAAATCGTCCATGCTTTTGTCAGGCATGATCGGGAGCAATGCCTTTACATAGGAGGTTAAAGAACAAGAGGAGATTTCTCAGGGCGGAAGAATGCACTTTTTTAGTATAATAGTTGAAAGTTGTAAGGTTGAAAGGCTTGCATAGAATAATATTTTTAGGTTAACACAGTAAGAGCTCTTAGTGCAGCTGAGGTTTTGATATTACGAACCAAATAATATGTGGATCACTGCCATTTTGCTTGTCTCTACAAAAACTGAACTTATGGCCCTACAGTTAACCTACAGAGAATATGTCAGCAGCACTGGTGCTTTAAAATTTCATTTAAAACATTACCAGTGACCCTTGCATTTTGTATTTTTCCAAGGAAGATTGCCAGAAGCACTTACCTGAATTATTATTCTAAGAACACTGATAAAATACTTCCAGAAACAGGCACTTGCACTGAAAACCTTGATTTCAATGGCCTTATGTTTTGATTTATAATATGCTAGCAAGTAGATTTCAAAATGTAATATACTTTAACAGTATCTTCCAGTTTCTAACTTTTGAAATAGAATGTAATCCCTTCAAGCAAATATAAATAAAAAAATAGCAAGAGAAAAAATAGATGTATAAGAACCTTTACCTTGGTAACCGCCTTTCTGTAAATATTTGCGGCCACTCAGATAGTTTTCTATCGTCTTCAAGCAATTGTGCTCTAAAAAATCGGCCAAATGTCTATTGATAATGTTTGCATATGCTATTTTATGATTTGCACTATAATTTTTTTCAGTTATTTCATTACCTCATTATACACTTTTTGCCCCAAACTTGCATTTGTTGATATCAATGTTACTTTATGGGGCTAGTGTCAAAAACAGTGTATCATCAATAATGTGCATAACAAAGCAAATATACATTGGTAGCAAGAAATAGACCTTTTTGAAAGAGAAGACAGTTACAAGGCACCGAGTTGAACATGAACCTGGTCTTCCAACCTACTTAGTTAAAATTTCATGCCATGACAAGAAGTGAAACCTTAATTAATATACATGCTAGGTTTGAGATTAGTATCACTTACACCAGAGTGTTAGAATTAGAAGACAGATTAGCAAAATCTGTCCATAAACAGAGTTTAAATAAAAAGG
>JAXCGZ010013898.1:0-5000 GCA_037179515.1 Halocaridina rubra | reverse complement strand
CAATGATGAACTCGGGAAAAATGTGCATCGAGATAAACAGAAAGATAGATATATAGATGAATATATAGGTATATTTATAGATAGATAGATTGATGGTTGGATGGGTGGGTGGATTGGTAGATGAATAGATCTAAAGATAGACTGATAGATAGATAGATAGATAGATAGATAGATAGATAGATAGATAGATAGATAAATAGATAGATAGATAGATAGATAGATAGATAGATAGATAGATAGATAGATAGATAGATAGATAGATAGATAGATAGATAGATAGATAGATAGATAGATAGATAGATAGATTGATAGATAGATAGATAGAAAGTTTATATTAACCGTTTAATGACTAGCATTTTCTCGACTGGGTCTTTCCTTAAAACTGCTTAACATGCATCATAGGACCGAGAAGAATATATCTTCAAAATAACAAACAAAGAAACAAACATTCATATTCATTTGTACAATAGCTGTTCTTATAAATAGACATGTAATTGAACAAATAATAAAGAGGGTAATACATACACTTACAATGAACAGAAATATAGCTTTCCTATAAAATGAAGATTACCTTGAGATAACTGATGTGTATAGAAATTATGATAACAATAATCAAATAAAAATGTTAACAGTAATGTTAATAATAAAGTAGTAATAATAACACTCGATACAGGATCGTTATTATAGTCATCATCACCATATATGTATTCCGTACAATGTTAATAATTAGTATTTAACTTAGAGAACAAAGATGGCGATATCAATTTATATATAGAAGGGTTAGTGCTAAGGGAAATTGCATTAAATAATTTAGTTTGATTAGTGTGTGAGCAGTAACTATTTGTCCAAAAGAAAACTATATAGTTTGCCTTTGAAAGCTGTGAAGGAGGATAAAGTTTTAAGGTATTCTGGAATATTATTCCAGAGTGTTGAACCTCAAATAGTGATCATCTTTGACCCTGTCTCCCTATTAGAACGATGGGAAATCACGCCTTGACCCTCAAAGTTTCACCTCTAATTCCACTCGAGTTAAAAGACAAAGGTTGCAGTTTCTGTAAAAAAAAAAAAAAAAAAAAAAAATCTGTTTGATGGTGTCATGCATTAAGCAGTGTAACTCTTTAAGACCCTCGTATTCGTTACTCTCTAATCCTGTAGTCTTTGTTGTTAGTTTTTTAATGACAGTGATCGAACACATTCTCATTGTGACTACTACCGCAACCCTCAATCAGGTGTGCTGTAGCAGAGAGAGAGAGAGAGAGAGAGAGAGAGAGAGAGAGAGAGAGAGAGAGAGAGAGAGAGAGAGAGAGAGAGAGAGAGAGTGTGTGTGTGTGTGTGTGTCTTGCTTTTACATATGATGGCTACATGGTCACTGGTGTAAAATGCTGAAAACGCCGTAAAATTAAATTTGGTGCCTGACACTAAAATAAACACAACACTAATAAAAACAGCCGTGTGTTTTGACTGGGAAAGGAAATAGAAATTGCAAAGCTCAAAAAAGGAAGGAAACAAATAACAGTAGAAAAGAATGGAGTGCTTGGGTGGAAAAAAAATGTCGATGGAATCAATTTGTAAAGTAGAAAAATGTTGACAAAAAATTCACTCTTCTCTTTATATTAAAAGTATTGCAAGAGAGGTAATTTTTCTAATATAACATCAGGAAATTCGTTTAGTCTCTGCATAATAATAATAATAATAATAATAATAATAATAATAATAATAATAATAATAATAATAATAATAATAATAATAACAATAATAATAATAATAATAATAATAATAATAATAATAATAATAATAATAATAATAATAATAATAATTGTCGGCAAAGGCGTGAAGAATAAAAGATGGAGATTGTAGAATATCGATGATGATGAGAAGGAACAAAGTAGGTGAAAGAACAGAACCCTGTGGAACACCACTGGGAACAGGGAATGTGCTACATGTTGCTCCGTCAACAACTACAGATATAAAATGGTAAGAAAGAAAACTGGAAAACAGAGAACAATGAGGAAGGGTAAAGATATAGGCAAGGAGTTTGGACAAGAAATCCTTCTGTCAGACTGTGTCAAAAACATTAGAGATATCAAGGGAAACGACAAAGGATTCCCTATTGTTCCTCAGAGAAGATGACCATACATGAGTAAGATAGGAGAGGAGGTCACTTGTGGATCTTGCCTTGCAGAAGCCTTACTGGTGATCGGAGATAAGTGAGTTAGATTCTAGGCATTTTAAGAAGCGAGCATTGAGCAAAGTTTCGATAACTTTAGCAATAGAAGAGGTTATAGCAGTAAGTCGGTAGTTGGAAAGAATAAAGCGGTCACCCTTCTTAGGAGCAGGTTGCACTAGAGCATGCTTTCAAGACGAAGGATAGATATTCTTTGAGAGAATGAGGTAAAAAAGACAGCAAAGCGCTGGAGCCAGTTCATCTGCAAACTCCTTGAGGAACCTTGCAGGGATACCATCGGGACCAGATGCCTTGTTCATCTTTAGCTAGCAAAAATCTTATGAACTTTGCGTTAAGAAAGGATAAAGGAGGGTGTAGGGTCAGAGAGGGGTATAGATTGAGGGATAGGTGTGATGAAATCGCTTATGGAAGAGTTGGCAGAATAATTAGAGCCAAAGAGAGTGGCTTTGTCAGTGGGAGAGCAAGCTATAGAACCATCATAATGAATGAGAGGGAGAAAAATTGAGTTACAGAAATTTTTGGAGAGGTTTTTGGCTAAGGACCAGAGGCATTTGTCAGTGGGAGAGGAATTAAGGTCATCAAGGTTCCTTCTTATAAAGAAAGCCCTAGACCTTCGAATCTGAGCAGCACAGCGATTCATAGCTATAATAAAGCAGAGCGAGTTAAATCAGAAGGAGAGGTTTGGTGCGACTGGTGTGCCTGATTTCTGGCTTGAATGTCCATCGAGCAGGCACTGCCAAACTAAGGATTATGGAGAGAAAAAGGTTTTGTAGAGGGGATGTACGCCTCTATTTCGGAGGACCGAAACCAGTAGTCATTCCATGGGAAGTCAAAGAGGAAGTTACACAAATATTCACGTTGGATGCTCCAAAGGTGGTGCTTAGTAGGAGGGATTGATGGAGGGGGAGCAAATATGGAAGAGATTGAGATACAAAGTGGTCAGTTTTACCAAGAGGGAAAGGCACTGAATAAGAGTAGCTTAAAGGGTTAGAGTAAGGAATAAGTCTAGAATGTTAGCTGCATGTTCATGTTGATCGGAAACACGAGTGAGATGTTTAATAATTTGCTTTAGATAGTGAGTAACAGAGAAAGCCAGGGCCTCACTTCCTCCCACATCAGTGTGAGAAGAATTAAGACACTCACTGTGATGTACACTGAAGTCTTCAATATAGAAAACTTCGGCATGTGGATGAGAAGATAGCCAGAGAACATCAGAGTCATGAGAGTCAAGGTCCATGGGCCTTGCAATTGGAGTGTTAGTGTTGCAATAGGCACAGACCCCACCTTTGAATAGAAAACAAGAATACAGGATATAGTGAGAGATTTGAAATGGGTCAGTGGAAGCATGGCTAAACAGCTGGGATTCAGAGAGAAGGAGGAGGTTAGGGAGGGAAATACCCAAGTGCTGTTCCACAGACGAAAGGTTAGAGTTCAGGCCATGACTGTTTGAATAGTTAAGAGTGAAAGAAGCAAATTTTTCAGAAGGTGCAAGGTTAAGGGCAGAACCTTTGCTACCACCATGCGTGTCTACCCTCAAGCCAGTAGTGGGGCCAACAAGATCCCTGGAGATTCTCTATGCCGGGTACTTGGGGCCATAAGATGTGGGCCCTCCATAAATATAGCAAATATGAGGAAAAAAAGAGGGCAAAAAGAAACAGATGTGGTGAGTGTTGTGACATGTCAGATGTAATGGGATAGCATGAGATGTGCCATGAATACCCCAGAATATTCGGTGTAGATGAAGGCATATGGAAAATACTGTCCTCAAGGAAGACTCAACCCAAATCTGTCTGGACCAGTCCTAGCTGAATCTGTAATTCCTTCAATTGTAGTATTTCAAAGGGCGGCTGGGGCCAAAGCCTGAAAGAACTATTCTATTGATTGCAGAATCTTTCTTTTAATGATAATGGAATTTTTATTTTAATTAGGCTGAGTGACATTTTGTTCTCCTTCAGAGTTGTGGATATTTGCCAGTACATGCTGCCACTTATATGGTCATCCTCACTTGTAACGTGATGGGTGTGATTACATATTTTGAAGAAATACTTGGTATCGTTGAGGTAAAGAAAGGTCTAGCCTTGGAGTCAAGTGATTGTTTATTTTTAGGTTCTTACATGCCACGAAGTGTTCTTCTTCCTTAGCCCTAAGCCATTCACTCTTCCTTTCTACCCCTCCAACAGTTAGTTGTAGTCTGACAATGCGTTTTGCTTGGGTATTTCCGCCAGGGATCTCTAATGGCAATCAGAATGGTGCTGGCATAATCCGTAATCCAATGACAGTACCCATTTTGAATCTCAGGTATTCCTCACATCCCACTCGGGTTTGCTAAGAAGAATGGCATCCGAGTTTAGGAAACCTTTGATGCTGTTCCACATGCAACCTCTGGCAGTCCCCTGCCCTGCCCTCTTCCTCCTGCTGTACCTTTGTTACCTCCTTCAGCTACCTCTTCATCACTCCAGTCAGCTGCACTCTCGTCGCTCCCATCTGCTGCCCCAGCCTTTGCTCCTCGGGCAGATTATGTCAAGCTGGGCTTCCAAGAAAATCCCTCCAGTGAAGTGAAGCTTCGTTGGCTTACTGATGTCACCAAAACTTTTCGTCTCCATCGGGAGCTGGCTGAGGTGAAGATGTCTTCGGTTACATCACGCTTTGTCTACATCTCGAGGCGTCGCAAGGACATCATTGACAGGGTCACGAGTGGGGATTTTCTTTCTCTACGTTGCGATATTCAGGACTCAATTGAGCGGCCCCGTAAGTTCCCAACATACCTCGTTACTCGCTACCCTATTGCACTTGACCCTTCCCTTGCCAAGGAGCT
>JAXCGZ010013897.1:2500-46957 GCA_037179515.1 Halocaridina rubra | reverse complement strand
AGTACAAACTATTAGCCTACAGCACTGAATAGTAAGGAAGCCCATCAGTGAAACATGTATCTATCTCTCTATCTCGCTATATCTATATCTCTCTCTTTCTCACTCTTTTATTTTCCTTTATTGAAAATATGCAAAAAGAGAAAAAATATCCAATACTCCCTAATGACTGTTACTTCGTTTGAAATTGGAATTCTTTGGCCCAATTTCTTCAAAGGATGAGATTGATTAATGAATTATCTCCTTCCTATATTTGCATGAAGATGACTGGTTTTGAAAGATTAATACACACACATGCATAAACACATTACGAACAGGTATACAAAATTTGATTTTTTGAAGAAATTTGAAAAAAAATATATTTAAATTAAAGAAAGTGGACATTAGTGAAAGTTCTGAAATATTAATGCTGTTGAAAAAATATTGGTATTACCAATGGCACTCTTAAGAAAACTTAATATAAAGCCAAAAAGTCAATAAAGTGTTTATAATAAAGCTTTAGACCCTTCTGCTATCCACCTGAAATGTTTTAGAATGATTGCTGCAAAGACACTGTTTGAATACTTTACTTAAATATATTTTAATTTTTCACTATAGATCTAGCGCATCTAATCGTGTACTCCTGAAGCCTGCGGACTGGGAGTAGCTCATTCGTTCTCCAACACTCAATAAAAAGATGAATCCGGAAATTTTGCATTGCAACTTACGGTTTTATTGCACCACCATTACTGTTCATTTTCTGTGCCGACATCAACACAGAATACTCTTGAATATTCATTACACATCTCTTATTAACCCTTCACAGCTGACAAGTCATTACACTTTCCATTTCTGTTTCTCTGTACTTTTAATTTTCTTTTTTCATGCCTAGGTTCCATGAGGGCAATTTTTATTATTTTTCTTTCTTGCCCGTCATGGTGTCACAATCGTAAAGATAAAATATGCTAAGCATATTCAGATGTGTACCCACTTAGTGTCATATTGTAGAGCACTTCTCTATGAGAAATGATTAAAGAACTTCCTTTTGAGAGCCGGATTACTGCATTCGAACCAGGCACCTAATCCTCCGCTATTCTTGGAGTAGGAATTTTGTTTGTTATGGAATAAAAACATATTATGTATTAGCCATATAAATATGATAGTACTGATAATATTAACAACAAGAACATCAACTCTGCTACTACTACCATTACGACTACAATAATAATAATAATAATAATAATAATAATAATAATAATAATAATAATAATAATAATAATAATAATAATAATAATAATATTAATAATAATAATAATAATAATAATAATAATAATAATAATAATAATAATAATAATAATAATAATAATAATAATAATAATAATAATAATAATAATAATAATAATAATAATAATAATAATAATAATAATAATAATAATAATAATAATAATAATAATAATAATAATGGGGTTCTGTTTAGCTTTCGTCATTACTTTTCCTTTTACAAGTTACCTACGACCTGTAAAAGTCTTATCTGTCCCTGCTGGGGTGCTTCTTTTACACTCATCTCCTTGACGGTGTTAAATCTAAGGCAATCAGACTCATCAGTGACCCTTCTCTTCTCTTTAAACTGGACTCTCAATCTCTTCACCGTAATGTATCAGCCCTTTCTTTTTTCTATCGCTACTCCTTCAATCGCTGTTCTGATGAGTTGGCGAGTTGCATCCCTCCACCACTGTCGAGGCCAAGTAGCACTCTCAAAGACGCCTAGTCTAACAGGTGCCGTGTAGAGATTTGTAGCTGGTGGATTACTCAGTACAGTGATTGCTTCTTACCTTCCACCATCTGATTCTAAAATTCTCATCCTCCTTCTGTCTTTCCTAAGTCTTATGACCTATCTTCCTTCAAAAAGCGGATCTGTCGTCATCGCAGGATCTAATCCTGCCATATCCCCAGTTCCTCATTACTTCGAGTATTCTTTCAGCCTGTCCTTTCCCTATTGTGTATCATTCACTTATTTTTACCTTGTCCTGATGAGGGTAATTTTCTTGCCTGTCCCGGTGTCACACTCATTAAAAAAATATCATGGCATAGCCAGGACATGAAAGCTTTCTCTTTTCTGTTTCTATTTGATTATTCATCGTGAGGGACACGAGTTCATCTAGATCTGAATTCATTTCAATGTTGAAGGCAATGCAATCTAACACAAGTTGTGGGCATAGATTTTACCATCTACAGAAAGTCTTTGGACTTTTTTTAATTAGCATACAAATATTACGAATATTCTTGATAAGGATTTGTAAAAAAATCTCACATTTATTATTATTAAACTAATACAATCGTTCGCATCATTGCTAGTAAGATGGCATTTTACTTTAAGGAAGAAGAAACATTTTCACCCTATCAAATTTGTTAAGAAAATACATTCACAATAAAAACGTGATATTAATGATACTTTTATCCATGAAAATTTTTAAGGACATCACGGGAGCCGAACTTGCATCATAAGCTACAGAGTCATACTGCCTCATCTATTAATGAATAGGTTAAAAAAAGAACTCTCCAACAAATGCAAATAAATAATTGAATGTTACGATAACATTCAATAAACTTTACTTCCCTGATCATTAATAATTTTCTGTTTTACTGTGACTTAATTACAGCCCTTATTTTGTTCCTTTGATTGACTAGTCATTTTCTAAACTCTATATTGAAAAGTGCTATTTCCATGATGTCAATGCCATTCCTGAAAACAGAATTGACAATAATTATAGCATTTTCCCTCGAAAAGTAATAGCATTTAGGCCATGCTTTTTTATTCTCAAGTTGTTTGATGTTTATCATTGATGTCTAGCTTAGCAACCTTTGATGCATTTGGGTAGGAAAAAGGTCTCGAGCTCATGAGTCTTTAAGTCCTTGCATTTCTAGTTGAGTAATTCAGTTTGTTTGTGTATTTAGTCATATCATATTTTTTTCTTGCTTATTTGTATATTCTTTCTTTAATTTATATATTTTTTAATAGTTTTACTCATTTTTCATTGCCATTATTTTTAAATATTTCTTTACTGCATTATACGTACTTAGTTAATGGTTTTTAATTATTGTTTCTTTCATTTTTCTATATCGAATGTTATTAAAGCTTGCTTCATCGGCATCAGATGAACGGTAGGAAGCATATTCTTATTTTTGGTGGCGGTTCATAATTGTTTTTTGGTTTTGATAGCTTTGATTGGAAGCCTTTCTTTAATACAGGTGGTCATAGTTTGAACCATTGTAAGGAGAGTGAGTTCTAATTCTTAAAATTTAGTTTCAGTTTTCATTCCTTACTAACCTAACCTAACTTCATGTAACCAGGATAATCTTATGTAATTTGACCACACCTAACCTAGAATAAATAGGTTAGGCTAGATAATTTTCATTAAGATAGCTTAGGTTAGGTGCAAATGCAATGAAAGATAAAAAAAAAGAAATTAAAAGGTTGGAATTATACTCCATATGCAAGAAATCATTTAAAAAAAATTTCATGAGGGACATTGCAGATAGTGTTAATATAGATGATATTTGAAGATCGCTAAACAGGGATACATAAATGCTAAATGCATTAAAATTGTTACTTAAAAATATGATGAGCATCAGTAAGAAAATCAAAATTACCAAGAAACAAGGAGATAGAATATGAGGCTCTTTCTTCTTGGCACAATCAGGTGAAATTACTGCCACAAGCACAAATGCACTCTTATATGCTAAAAAAAATGTACTGCAAGGTGACCTCGAGCTAAGAGAAAATTATTTTTTATTTGGTTATGAATCTGTATCATTAACATAAAAGAGATATGCTCAAAAAATATTTTAATAAACTGATAGTAATCCAGCCAATGGGAAGAGCAAGGCAATTCACCTAAATGCTATTGCAAAACTGGAATAAAATGGGTAGGGGATGGTGTCAGAAATGGCATCAAGTTGCAAGGTATTGAGCTACACAATATTAAAAAGAAATAAAATAAGTTGAAGGCTATGGAGCAATGAAATAAACTTCATTTATTTTAGCAAAATATACAGGGGGTGCTAGCACAATATATATGCAGTGCAAGATATATTATATACAAAAATAACTTCATGAAGTCATATATACAGCAGTAGAGCATACTGATGAAATACATAGAAATTTCCGGATTATGTGCAAAGTTTTTCTCAGTTTCTTTTTCAGTTTGTTACTGTTTCTTGCAGTCTTTTTTTCTGAATCACAAGATTTTGTAAGTCCCAAGTTTGTCTTTTCACATAACTATTAACGGTATTGACCTGCATAAGTCAATCTGTTATTAAAACTTTCATCAACTTGCATACAAAGATCACCACATCGTATATAATTAGGTCATATAATTATACCCATTTTAGCTTTTTAAGAAACGGTGTTGCATGGTCAAGCTTTTTCCTAGATCAACACTGATTTTTCAGCAATTATTTGAAACTTGTAGACCCTACTTTGTACACGTTATTACAAGTGCTTCATATCATGAATCAATACGACATGAAGCTAGGAACGAGTGTCTCCGCCATTATTTTCCTACTCTGGCTATCCATTTTTTGTCTATTTAAGGAATTATCCTCCAAATGTGCTTAAAATGATGAAAGGCTGTCAAGATTTAGCTCCAAGTTCCCAAGAGAAGGAATGGTCTAGCATAAGAAGGTCCCATGATAATGTCTAGGTTTCTTAAATATGCGATCTAGATGAGATCATGATAGAATAAGTATGAAACAAGTTTTAATTGAATTTTGTCTTAATCCATTTCTGGCTAATATTGAATACCTTTTTTTAAGCTGCAGCTTTAATTCTAAGATCAAAAGGTTAAAAATTTATTTATTTCCTAATGATAAGAAGCTGGACATAATTTACAAATTGAATAAGCATTGCGTTTAGGAAAAAAATGTTTGTAAAATAATTCCTTTATGTAATGAAATGTAAGGGATAGATAGATGAAAATTGATTAACACTAAATTCAACTAGGATCTTGGGTGATACTTGTTTTCCAATTTCTATAGACTATATACGATGAGATAGAGGTTTATTAAACCAGAATGCATCAATATGTAAAGCTTTCATATTCCTTAAAAGGGCTTGGTAAAATATACTGTCAAAATCTATACAATGAGTTAGAGGTTTATTAAACCAGAATGCATCACATAATATTATGTAATTTTTTTCTCTTTTTGTAAAATGCATCAGTTAATTTTAAGGCAGATTTTGTAGATTATTTGCAATTAGTTACAGGTTTATCAAACCAGAATGCATCAGTATGTAAAGCTTTCATATTCCTTAAAAGGACTGGGTAAAATTTACTGACAAAATCTGTACAGAGGTCATATAGGACAGGAAATAATATCATTCTTTTCTATTTTTATAATACATATCAGTGAATTCTGTATATTATATGCAATGAGTTAGAGGTTTATTAAACCAGAATGCATCAATATGTAAAGCTTTCATATTCCTTAAAAGAACTAGGAAAAATTTACTGTCAAAATCTGAACAGAGGTCATATAGGACAAGAAATAATATGTCATTCTTTCCTATTTTTGTAAAATATATCAGCAAATTTTTCTAAGGCAGCTTTTGTTGATAAACCCTCCCTGGAGCCGTACAGACATCTTAAACACACACACACACACACACACACACACACACACACACACACACACACACACACACACACACACACACACACACACACACACACACACACACACATTTTGATATGGCTGGCTCTAGAAATAGAGGTCATAGTTTGAAGCTTCGTAAGAAAATTTCTTTGCAGGATGTAAGGAAATACTTTTTCAGTGTAAGAGTAGTTGATAATTGGAATTGGCTAAGCGAGGAGGTAGTTAATGCTATCTCAGTCCATAGTTTTAAGGACAGGTATGATAAGTATCACTAAGTATAAAATGGAACCGATCAGGAGACGGGAAGATACGAGCTTTGGGCTCTTTCCTGTAAACACAATTAGGTAATCACATTTAGGTAATCACAGAGGCGGGCATTACAACACATGCAATCAGTATCTATTATATTTTCCTCGTATTTTTGAGTGACCAGGACTAAAGCATTAAAACTTAAATAAAATTTTCTCAAATAAGAGATTCTGCAGAGTATTGTGTGCAAAAAAAAAAAAACATATTTATTCTTAGTAAGACTGTCCAAACTATTAAAGGAAAAAATTGAGGATGCTTTTGAGAAGGGAAAAGAAGAAGCTGTCCTGTCCTGCTTTGAAGAAAGTTTAGAAGAGTTACCAGAGGTGAAGCCATCTCATCTCATTTCCTGATCTTTTGTGTAAATTGAGAGGAGCTCTTACAGCCGTTTTCCTGATCCTGTGGCTTCCATATATTATTAAAATCAATATCCTGGTATGACAACTTTCATTAACTTCCACATAAAGGTCTTTTAATTATGCACATTGTAGCTTTTTGAGAAATGTTGTTGGACGGTCAAGCTTTTTCTTAGATCAACACTGATATTTCAGCAATTATTTGAAACTTGTAGACCCTACTTTGTAGACATTATTACAAGTGCTTCATATCATAAATCAATGCGATATGAAGCTGGGAACTAGTTTCTCGACCATTGTTATCCTACTCTGTCTGTTCATTTTTTTTCTATTTAAGGAAATATCCTTCACATGTACTTAGAATGATTAAAGGCTGTCAAGAATTAGCTCTAAGTTGCCAACAGAAGAATATGGTCTAGCATGAGAAGGTCCCACGATAATTTCTAGGTTTTTAAAAAATGCGATCTAGACGAGATCATGATAGAATAATTATGAAATAAATTTTAATTGAATTTTGTCTTTATCCATTTCTGGCGAATATTGTAATATTTTTTTTTCAGCTGCAGCTTTAATTCTAAGATCAAAAGCTAAAAAATGTGTTTTTATTTCTTAATGAGAAGAAGCTGGACATAATTTACAAATTGAACGAGCTTTGCATTTGGAAAAAGAGTTTTTAAAATAATTCATGTATGTGCTGATATGTAGGGGACAGATAAATGAAAATTAATTTACACTAAATTCTACTAGGGTATCGGGTGATACTTGTTTTCCAATTTCTATAGATTATATGCAGTGAGTTAGAGGTTTATTAAACCAGAATGCATCAATATGTAAAGCTTTCATATTCCTTAAAAGGACTGGGTAAAAACTACTGTCAAAATCTGTACAGAGGTCATATAGGACAAGTAATAATAAGAATTTTTTTTCTCTTTATGTAAAATGCATCAGATAACTTTGTTAAGTCAGATTTTGTAGATAAACCCTTCATGGAGCCGTACAGAGATCTTAAATACACACACACACACACACACACACCACATACACACACACACATACAGAGGCTTGCATTGGAACACACGCATTCAGCATCTCTCAATTTTTCCATGAGTTTTAAAGGACTAAAGCACTAAAACTTAAATAAATTTTCCCTAAATAAGAGATTCTGCAGAGTATTGTGAGTAAAAATATTATAATAGTTAACGAGACTGTCCAAACTATTAAGGAAAAATTGAGGATGCTTTTGAGAAGGGAAAAGAAGAAGCTGTCCAGTCCTTCCTTGAAGGAAGTTCAGAAGAGTTACCAGATGCGAAGCCATTACATCACATTAGCTAAGTTTTTGTGTAAATTGGGGAGAGCTCTTACAGCTGTTTACCTGATCCTGATCCTGTGGTTCTATTTATTATTAAAATCAATATCCTGGTATGATAACTTTCATTAACTTCCACATAAAGATCACCACATTGCATAAAATTAGCTCTTTTAATTATTCCCATTTTAACATTTTAAAAAATGGTGTTGCATAGTCAATCTTATTCATAGATCAACACTGATTTTTCAGCAATTATTTGAAACTTGTAGGCCCTACTTTGTAGATGCTATTACAGGTGCTTCATATCATAAATCAATCTGATATGAAGCTAGGAATTAGTGTCTCCACCATTACTTTCTTACTCTGGCTATCCATTTTCTTTTTCTATTTAAGGAAATATCCTCCACATGTGCTTAGATTGATAAAAGACTGCCAAGAGATTGTTCCAAGTTCCCAACTGAAGGAAATGGTCTAGCATGAGAAGGTCCCACAATAATGTCTAGGTATTTTAAATATGCTATCTAGATGAGATCATGATAGAATAAACATAAAAGAAGTTTTAATTGAATTTTGTCTTAACCTATTTCTGGCAAATATTGTATTACTTTTTTTCAGCTGCAGCTTCAATTCTAAGATCAAAAGCTAAAAAATGTTCTTTATTTCCTGGTGAGAAAAGCTGGACATAATTTACAAAATGAACAAGCATTGCATTTGAAATAAGAGTTTTAAAATAAGTCATGTATGTACTGAGATGTAAGAGACTGATAAATGAAAAGTAATTGACACTAAATTGAACTAGGATCATGAGTGATACTTGTTTTCCAATTTCTTATAGATTATATGCTATGAGTTAGAGGTTTCTTAATCCAGAATGCATCAATATGTAAAGCTTTCATATTCCTTAAAAGGACTGGGTAAAATCTAGTGTTAAAATCTTTACCGAGGTCATATAGGACAACTAATAATATGCCATTCTTTCTGTTGTAAAATATATCAGTTAATTTTGTTAAGGCAGCTTATGTAGATTAAGCCTCCCTGGAGCAGTACAGAGATCTTAAATACACACACACACACACACACACACACACACACACACACACACACACACACACACACACACACACACACACACACACACACACACACACACACACTCACACACACACACACACAAAGAGAACCAAAGGAACCAAAGAACCAAGGAACCAAAATAGGCTTGAAATTTATGAGGAAAGTCATATAGGTACTATTGATGTCATAAACTCAGTTGTTAACATGGCACGGGAAAAAAAATGTAGGATTTTGATTGTGGGAGACTTTAATCATAAAGAGATAGATTGGATAAATCTTGACCCACACAGTGGTGAGGACTCATTCGGGGCAGGATTCCTAGATTGCGTACAAAGGAATTTCCTACACCAACATGTAATGGAACCAACAAGGGCCAGGGGTGGGGATGAGCCATCACTACTTGATCTAGTGTTGACAGATAATGTGTTGGATATTAAAAAAATTGAGTATGTAGCACCAATTGGAAAGAGTGACCACTGTGTGTTGTTGATGGAGTATATCATTGAAGATATTCTTCCTGAGAGTAGAGGCACTGAGGACATGAGGAGGAACTATCCGAAAGGAGATTACATCAAAATGAATGAGCTTTTTGCAGTTCTTGACTGGAGAACCTTATTTTACAACAAATCTGTACAAGAAATGTATGACATCTTTTGTGATAAATATGGAAAGATAGTAGATTGCTGCATACCTGTCACCAAAGTAGGTGTAATTCATGCCAGAGAGAAATGGTTTGAAAATGGGTGTAAAAGAGCTAAGGAGTGGAGAGACAAATGCTGGAAAAGGTATAGGAGGAGAAAAAACATAAATGCCTGGCAAACCTACAAAAGAGCAAGAAATGACTACCTAAGTAAAAGGAGAGAGGCAGAGAGAGACTATGAGAGAGACATCACCAGGAAGGCTAAAGAAAATCCCAAGCTTTTCCACAGCTTTATCAGAGGAGAAATGAAGGTAAAAGAACAGGTTTTTAGGCTAAAGAGAGCGGATGGAAGCATCACTGAGACGGATGAAGAGATCTGCAAAGAACTGAACAAGGAGTTTCAGTCAGTATTTACAGTAGAAAATACCCCACCCCCTCAGATTGCAGTGATAGAAGCTCAAGGACCGGTATTAGAGAACATCAACCTTACAGCCACAGAGGTATGCAAAGCGCTGATGGATTTAGATGTTCATAAAGCTACAGGTCCTGATGACATATCCCCTCATGTGCTTAAAAAATGCGCAAATTCAATATCAGTGGCACTAAGTATCATATTTAAAAAGTCACTGGAGTCAGGGGAGATTCCAAGATGCTGGAAAGAAGCAAATGTGATACCTATCTTCAAAAAGGGAAGGAGGGATACGGCTCTGATCTATAGACCAGTTTCCTTGACCAGCATAGTTTGCAAAGTTATGGAGAAACTACTAAGGAAACATATCTCTCTTCACTTGGAATCCTTCAACTTTTTGTCAGTGAGGCAACATGGCTTCAGAGAAGGTAGATCAACAGTAACAAACTTATTAGAATCTAATGATGAGGTAAGCCAAATCTTACAGGAAAGAGAGGGCTGGGCAGATTGCATATTCCTAGACTTCCAGAAAGCGTTTGACACTGTTCCACATGGGAGACTTATTAGGAAGCTGCAATCAATGGCTACAATAGGTGGAAATGTATTGGAATGGATAAAAACTTACTTAGAAGGAAGGGAACAGAGGGTTAGAGTAAGACACTCAGTGTCTGAATGGAGAAGAGTTAATAGTGGAGTTCCACAGGGCTCAGTTTTATGACCACTTTTGTTCCTTGTATATGTAAATGACCTACCAGAGTCTGTAAATTCATTCATGAATATGTTTGCAGATGATGCAAAGATTGTGAAGAAAGTAAAAAACGAGAACAATGGTAGCGAACTTCAGGAGGATCTAAATAATCTGCATGAGTGGTCAGAAAAGTGGCTAATGAAATTCAATACTTCAAAATGTAAGGTAATGAGAATGGGTACAAGTGCAAGAAGGCCCAAGCTTGACTACTCGGTGGCTGGAGTACAACTTCAAGAGACAGAAAATGAGAGAGATCTAGGAGTAAACATACTGGCAGATTTGTCTCCAGAAATACATATAAATGGCATAGTAAGGGCAGCATATGGATTCTTATCAAATGTAAGGGTAGCCTTCAGGCACATGGACAAGGAAATGTTCAGAAATATTTATGTAACCTATGTGAGGCCAAAACTCGAATATGCAGCCCCCTTTTGGAATCCGCACTTGAAAAAGCACATAGCTAAGCTTGAAAAAGTTCAAAGACATGCCACGAAACTGGTGCCAGAAATACGCAATCTCAGTTATGATGAGAGGCTGAGGGAATTAGACTTACCATCACTCGAAGCTAGAAGAGTGAGGGGGGATATGGTGACAGTCTTTAAATTCCTGCATGGTTATGATAAAGTGGATAGGGATCGATATTTTGATATGGCTGGCTCTAGAACTAGAGGTCATAGTTTGAAGCTTCGCAAGAAAACTTCTTTGCAGGATGTAAGAAAATAATTTTTCAGTGTAAGAGTAGTTGATAACTGGAATTCGCTAATCGAGGAGGTAGTTAATGCTATCTCAATCCATAGTTTTAAGGACAGGTATGATAAGTATCACTAAGTATAAAATGGAACCGATCAGAAGACGGGAAGATACGAGCTTTGGGCTCTTTTCCGTAAACACAATTAGGTAATCACAATTAGGTAATCACACACATACAGAGGCAGGCATTAGAGCACACTCAATCAGTATCTCTCAATTTTTCCTTGTGTTTTTGAGTGACCATGAATAATGCATTAATCTTAGCTAAAATTTCCCTAAATAAGAGATTCTACAGAGTATTATGAGTAACCCAGCCACTGAGGGGGCAAGCCAGCCTCAACTTGGTGCTTATCCCAAGCCCTGGTAAAATGGGAGGGTTTGCGGCAGGAAGGGGATCCGGCCATAATAATTTTGCCAAGACCAAAATATGGCCATTAGAGATAACGAGAACATACACCATGCTAGGGCGTTCCACGTCGGCGATGCATTGGGGTTTCGCCTGACCCCTCCGGAAAGATGGCAAGGGCTACCCAGTAATGGGCGGGCTGGGTTAAAGAGGCAAGCTTGAGGAAGAGTGTCAGATGTGGTGTTGCGGGTCGAAACTCTAAATGTGGGGACGATGACTGGGAGGGTGCAAGAATTGGTGGACCTGATGGAGAGGAGGAGACTTGGAGTGCTGTGTGTGCAGGAGACCAGGTGGAAAGGAAATAAGACAAGGGAACTGGGTGAGGGCTGCAAATTGTTCTATAGTGGAGAAAATAAGGAATGGAGGATTGGTGTAGGAATGATACTATCCAAGGACCTTAAGGAAAGCTTACTTGGAGTAAATAGAAAGAGTGACAGAATTATGAATTTAAAGCTGGGACTGGGACAAAGGTAGTCAATGTGGTATGTGCCTATGCCCAACAAACTGGTTGTACAGCGGAGGAGAAGGATGTCTTTTGGGAGGTGATGGAGCAGGAGCTTAGAGCAATTCCTACAAGGGAGAGGGTAATTTTGAGAGGAGATCTAAATGGCCACTTGGGAATTGAGAGGGCTGGGATAGGTAGAATTCATGGGGGTTGGGAGGTGGGTGAGAGAAATAAGGGGGTAGAGAGGGTGATTGATTTTGCAGTGGCATTTGATCTGGCATTGGTCAACACATTCTTTGAGAAAAATAAAACAGATTAATTACATAAAGTAGTTGTGGGAGGGAGAGCCAGATAGATTTATTGTTGCGTAGGAGAGACCATCTGAAGGAGATTAGAAACTGCAAATTAATAAATGGGGAGAGTGTAGCAGTGCAACATAGGATAGTAGTAAATGATTGCTGGCTCAGGAAATGTAGGAAAAGTAAGAAGCTGAGAATGGACCCAAAGATAAAGTGGTGGAGATTGAAAGATGCGGAGCTGAGAGCTATGTTTAGAGGAAGAGTGTTGGAAGCGATAAGGTTGCATGAGGATGTACAAGAATAGTGGACAGAGAAAAGTAAGGTGCTTTTGAGGGTTAGTGAGGAGGTACTTGTAAAGTCATCAGGAAGGAAACCCCCAAATGATAACGAGTCATGGTGGTGGAATGAGGAAGTGCAAAACATTTGTGAAGAACAAGAAAGAAGGTAAGAAAAAGGCAAATTTATCAAGCCTGGAGCAGGATACAGAAGAGTACAAGCAGGCAAAGAAGGAGGCAAGGAGAGCAGTAGCAAAAGCATAGGCAGAGACATTGAATGAAGTCTATGGAGAGCTGGCAGCACCAGAAGGAGAGAAGATAATATTGCAAATTGCCAAGGCCTGAGGTGCTGCATCCAAGGACTTGACCCAAGTAAGACAAATAAAGGATAGCCATGGAGTAGCTCTAGCAGTAGAGGATGAAATAAAAAGCATATGGGAAACTTATTTTGAAGGATTACTGAATGAAGAGAACCCAAGAGCAGTATTTGAAGATGGACTTCCAAATGAAGCAGTTACAACAGCATTGACTATAAGAGAGGTAAAGCGGGCAGTAATGAAAATTAAAAATGGATAGGCAGTAGGACCTGATAAGATGTCAGTGGAGGTATGGAAGGGTCTTGGAGAGGAGGGCATAGATAACTTATGGGTCTTAATGCAAAGATCTTTAGTCAGGAAAAGATGCCAGAGGAGTGTAGAGGAAGTTTAATCATCCCAATCTATAAAGGGAAGGGAGGCATTCAGGAGTGTGGAAACTATAGAGGTATAAAGTTGTCAAGCCATACTATGAAGATATGGAAGAAGATCATAGAGAGGAGATTCAGAGAGGAAGCGACAATTGGGAATGAACAGTTTGGCTTTATGCCTGGAAGAGGGACAGTGGATGCCATATTTGCCTTGAGACAAATGATGGAGAAGCATCGGGAGAAACAGAAAGGATTGCATATGGTTTTTCTTGACCTGGAAGAGGCATATGATTGAGTACCACGTCAAGAGGTGTGGAGGTTTATTAGAGAAAAGAGAGTCCCCAAGAAATATGTAAGAATCATCCAAAATATGCATGAGAGGGCAGAGGCAAATGTTAAGAGCAGTGTGGGATTGACGAAAAGTCTCTCAGTAAATGTTGGTCTGCATCAAGGGTCTGCTTTGAGCCCATATCTATTTGATCTTGTAGTAACCCAGGGTATTAGAGATCAGTCATCATTGTGTATACTTTTTGCAGATGACATCATACTGTGTAGCAACAGACGAGAGGTAGTTGAGGAGAAGCTTGAGGATTGGAGAAGAGTGATGGAGGATAGAGGACAGAGAAACAGCAGGAAGAAGACAGAGTACTTAAGGTTGAGAGATGATGAGGATGGGGAGGTCAATTTGCAGGGGGAGGTGTTGAAAATTATTGAAAAGTTCAAGTATTTGGGATCAACAGTAGCAGAGGACGGTGACCTAGAGTCAGAAATAACCCACAGAATACAAGTGAGATGGAAGAACTGGAAGAAAGTGGCAGGGGTGCTGTGCGACTGGAGAATAGGGATTAAGTTGAGTGGTAAAGTGCATAAGACAGTTGTGAGTCCTGCGATGATGCATGGAGCAGAGGCATGGGCAATAAAGAAGACTCAAGAGAAAAAACTGGATGTGGCAGAGATGAAGATGATGAGATGGATGTGTGGAGTGACAAGAAGCGATTATATCAGGAACGAGGTAATTAGAGGTACCACAAAAGCTAAAGAAATATCAGAAAATATTCAATAAAGTAGACTAAGATAGTATGGTCATGTCATTTGGAGAGATGAACAGTATTTTGGGAGGAGGGTGATGTAAATGGATATACAGGGTAGGAGAGAGAGGGGGAGACCAAAGTGTAGGTGGATGGATTGCATCAATGACGACCTGCAATCTAAAAACTTGTTGGGTGATGAGTTATGGGACAGGAACATATGGAGAACACTGGCCAGAATCATCGAGCCCCCATAAAAGTGGGAAAAGATGTAGATGAGGAATAGAAGCAGAGTATTGTAAGTGAAAAAAATATATTTGTAGTTAGCGAGACTGTCTAAAATATTAAAGGAAAAAAATTAAAATACTTTTGAGAGTGGAAAAGAAGAATCTGTCCTGTCCTGCCTTGAAGGAAGTTTAGAAGAATTACCAGATGTGAAGCCATCACATCACATTACCTAATTTTTTTGTGTAAATTGGGGAGAGCTTATACAGCTGTTTACCTGAACCTGTGGTTCCATATATTATTAAAATCAATATCCCTCCTATTTATATTCAATTGATAGTTAGTTTGTTATACAAAATACTTGAATAAGTAAATAAATACGAAAATACACCAATCAACAGTACTGAGTGAAGTTGCCAAGTAACACAGTTGTCTAATTATTTTTTTTTTTGCTTTGCTCTCTTTAATCTTTATTTTTCGTGTATAAACTATACTAGATTTAAAGTCTGATCCTGTGATAACATACCTTGGTAAACAAGTTATTAACATTCATTTTTTTCTGAAATAACTAGTTTTAGCAATTAAGAAGAATATTTAGCAGAAACAGGTGGGTGCTGCTCAGATACAAAGTCGAATTTTCCTTCAAAAAAACTTTGTTTTGCAATTTTTGTCTTCTTCTCAAATTACCAAAGTCAAATTTTATGTTAGGATGTGTGTTACCAGAATAGACATGAACTGAATAACTAAATAGTACTCATATGAAAATATAGAAATTCTGTGTGAAGCTTAATATAGGAACTTATCTCTCTCTTTTTTTTTCTTCTCTTTATATTCTGTGAAAGTGAAAACACCAAAATGGGACCATCTCTGTCCCTAACCCCCTCATCCAATTGCCGAAGGAGGGGTGGTAGAGGATCTCCGGATATTAAATCAGAAAGTCAAGGAATTAGAGACAAGGGTTATAAACCTTGATGATAAAGTTTGGAATATGGATAGAAAAATGAAAGAGAATGAAACAGTCAGAGAAAAAATATGATTTTTAAGGAAGCTAATAAAGCTCAAGATCAAGAGAAAAAAGAACTAGCAAAAACGAATAAAGAAGCAGGAAGGGGAAAAGAGTGAGCTTGAAACCAGACTTTCTAAACAAGAAGATAGCAACAAACAGCTGAGTGACAACCTAAATGAATTAAATATTAGGTCACTGCTCTCTTCTGAGAGAGACAAGATTGCAGCTAGGAATATCCAGATTAAGGAAAACATCGAACAGCTTAGAAAAGAGTTTCATGAGCTAAATTCGGAACATGATGTCAAGAAATCTTCCTTTGCTGATGCACTGAAGGGGAACATGGCAATAAAAGAGTCTGTGAAGGTGGTGGCACTGAAAAACATGCAAACATTTGACTATAAAGGAATAGTAATTGAAAAAATTTGAAAGCCAACATGGTAGAGAAAACTTTAAGAAAATAAGGCTAGGATTTTATACCTGATAATAGATCTTAGAATAGTATGTGGTTCTGAGGATATTGTAAACATTCACCAACAAGGTAAATATTCTAAGGAGAGAAATCAAAGACCAACAAAAGTAACATTTGAGAGAGGGGACACATGTAGAGAAATATTAATGATGAAGAAAGCAAAAACGACCTTCAATAATACAAAAAAAGTGTTCATTGGATGATACTGAACACAGGAAGAGATGTAAAGGATCAAAAGCTTGTTGCAAGAGGCTAGAAGCTTAAGTGAGGAAAGAAATGAAGAGAAGGAAAATTTTCAATTCAGTGTTCGTCCAGACAAAGGAGATATAAAGAAGATAATGATAGAATATGAGGGGATGGGGCCTCATTATGATTGTTTTACACAAATGCTGATGGATTAGCTGGTATGGCAGTAAAATTAAAAATAGGATTCACAAAAGTAAGGCAGATATAGAAGCAGTTACAGAGACTAAGATGAGTGAGGACATAAAAAGCGTCACAGTTTTTCCTAAGGGTCTCAGAATATTAAGGGTTGAAAGATCTGAGAGGACTGGTCGAGGGATAGCACTGCTCATAAGTGAAAGGGATTCAGGTTGAAGAAATAAACTTTGCTATAGATAGTGAGTTCAAGAAATTTCTTGTTGCTCGCATAAATTCTGGGTCAGAGAGCATTATAATAAGTGTTGTGCATAACTCACCAAGGAACCAACCTAGGCAAGAAATTTATAAGGAAAGTCATATACGTACTGTTGAAGTCACAAGAGAGAATATGTAGGATTTCTATTATGGGAGATTTTAATCATAGAGAGATAGAATGGATAAATTTTGACCCACACCGTGGTGAGGATTCATTCGGGACAAGATTCCTACATTGCGTACAAGGGAATTTCTCACACCAACATGTACAGCAACCAACGGGGGCAAGGGGTGGAGATGAGCCATCGCTGCTTGATCTAGTATTCACAGATAACGTGTTGGATATTACAAAAATGAGTATGAACCACCAATTGGAAAGAGTGACCACTGTGTGTTGTTGATGGAGTATATCATTAAAGATGTTCTGCCTGAGAATAGGAGCATTGAGGACACGAGAAGAAACTATATGAAAGATTCCATAAAAAAATTAGTTTTTTGCAGTTATTGACTGGAGGACCTTATTTAATAACAAATGTGTACAAGAAATGTACGAGATCTTTTGTGAGAAATATGGGAAGATAGTAGATTGCTGCATACCTGTCACCAAAGTAGGCGTAATTCATGCCAGAGAGAAATGGTTCGATAATGATTGTAATAGAGCTACAGAGTGGAGAGACCAATTTTAGAAAAGGAATAGGAAGAGAAAAAGCATAAATGCCTGGCAGACCTATAAAGAACAATAAATAATTACCTAAGTAAAAGAAGAGAGGCAAAGAGCGACTATGAAAGGGACATCACCAGGAAGGCTAAAGAAAATTCAAAACTTTTCCACAGCTTTAACAGAGGAAAACTGAAGGTAAAGGAACAGGTTTTAAAGCTTAAGAGAGCGGATGGAAGCATCACTGAGACGAATAAAGAGATCTGCAAAAAATTAAATAAGGAGATTCAGTCAGTATTTACAGTAGAAAATACCTCATCTCCTCAGATTGAAGAGATAGAAACTCATGGGCCGGCATTAAAGAACATCATACTTTCAGCCACAGAGGTATGCTAAGCGATGATGGAGTTAGATGTCCATAAAGTTACAGATCCTGATGATATATCCCCTAATGTACTTAAAATTGCGCAAACTCAATATCAGCAGCACTGTACTATTTTTAAAAAATCGCTGGAGTCAGGAGAGATTCCAAGATGCAGGAAACAAGTCAATATGATATCTATCTTCAAAAAGGGAGGGAGCAATGCGGCTTTAAACTATAGGCCTGTTTCCTTGACAAGCATCGTTTGCAAAGTTATGGAGAACCTACTAAGGACAGTATTTCTCTTCACTTGGAATCCTTCAACTTTTTGTCAGTGAAACAACATGGCTTCAGAGAAGGTAGATCAACAGTAACAAACTTATTAGAAATTTATAATGAGGTAGGACGAATCTCAGAGGAAAATGAGGGCTCGGCAGATTGCATATGCCTAGACTTCCAGGATATGGCAGGCACTAGAACTAAAGGTCATGGTTTGAAGCTTCGTGAGAAAACTTCTTTGCAAGATGTAAGGAATTATTTTTTTAGTGTAATAATAGTTGCTAATTGGAATTCGTTAAGTGAGGAGGCAGTAATGCTAACTCAATCTATAGTATTAAGAACATGTATGATAAGTATCACTAAATACAAAATGGAACCGATCTGAAGACGGGAAGTTTCTAGCTTGGGACTGTTTCCCGTAAGAAAAATTAAGTAATTACGATTAGGTAATTGCACATACACACACACACACACACACACACATACATACACACACACACTTACATACATATATATATATATATATATATATATATATATATATATATATATATATATATATATATATATATATATATATATATATATATATATATATATATATATATATATATATATATATATATATATATATATATATATATATATATATATATATATATATATATATATATATATATATATATATATATATATATATATATATATATATATATATATATATATATATATATATATATATATATATATATATATATATATATATATGTATGTATATATATATATATATATATATATATATATATATATATATATATATATATATATATATATATATATATATATATATATATATATATATATATATATATATATATATATATATATATATATATATATATATATATATATATATATATATATATATATATATATATATATATATATATATATATATTTATATATATTTATATATATATATATATATATATATATATATATATATATATATATATATATATATATATATATATATATATATATATATATATATATATATATATATATATATATATTTATATATATATATATATATATATATATATATATATATATATATATATATATATATATATATATATATATATGAATAATTTTTTATCCCAACCGGGACTTGAGCCTAGGACTTATAATTACTAAGTCAAGGCGCTACCAAATACACACCACAGAAGGTAAAAAAGGAATCCAACCTTATAGCTTATATCTGCTAAACTTAGGGATGAATGCATTCTGAATGCCACTATGTTCATATTACAGATTCACCAACATAACTCGTGGCTTCATTTTAGCATTTAATTCAATTCCCAATCTCATTCGGGTCATACAATAACCAAGCAAGCACATTACATATGTGAAAACATGAATAATTTTTTACCCCGACCGGGACTCGAACCTAGGACTTATAATTACTAAGTCAAGGCACTACCAACTACACACCACAGAAGGTATAAAAGGAATCCAACCTTATAGCTTATATCTGCTATACTTAGGGATGAACGCATTCTATCTGAATGCCAATATGTTCATGTTACAGATTCACCAACCTCACTCATGGCTTCATTTTAGCATTTAATTCAATTCCCAATCTCATTCGGGTCATACAATAACCAAGCAAGCACATTACATATGTGAAAACATGAATCATTTTTTACCCCGACCGGGACTTGAACCTAGGACTTATAGTTACTAAGTCAAGGCGCTACCAACTACACACCACAGAAGGTATAAAAGGAAGCCAACCTTATAGCTTACATCTGCTATGCTTAGGGATGAACGCATTCTATCTGAATGCCACTATGTTCATATTACAGATTCTCCAACCTCACTTGTGGCTTCATTTTAGCATTTAATTCAATTCCCAATCTCATTCGGGTCATACAATAACCAAGCAAGCACATTACATATGTGAAAACATGAATCATTTTTTACCCCGACCGGGACTCGAACCTAGGACTTATAATTACTAAGTCAAGGCACTACTAACTACACACCACAGAAGGTTGGGGAATCTGTAATATGAACATAGTGGCATTCAAATGGAATGCGTTTATCCCTAAGTATAGCAGATATAAGCTATAAAGTTGGATTCCTTTTATACCTTCTGTGGTGTGCACAGCCCAGTTGTGGCAAAGCTGGTTGTAAGGACGCGAAGGACTGGAGTCGAGAGGGGAGAACCTAGGATCAAGTGGTGGAAACTCAAGGATGAGGTGGTGCGGCAGGAGTTCAAGAGGAAAGCACTACAAAGGATAGAAGAGGCAGAGGAGGTGGATCAGTGGTGGAAAAGGAACAGTGAAGTGATCAGGAGTACGGCAGAGGAAGTCCTCGGAAAGTCATCTTGAAAGAAGCCGAGAAACGGAAAAGAGTCTTGGTGGTGGCACTCAAATTGCAAAAAGAAGATAGAAAAGAAGAAAGAGATGAAGAAAGCTTACGACAAGGAAAGAACAGAGGAGCATAAAGCTATGTTGAAAGATGCAAATAAGGAGGCGAAGAGGGCTGTAGCACAGGCGCATGCAGCAGCACTGCAGGATATGTATAAGAACCTTGAAACAAATTAGGGACAGAAGAGAATCTATAAGTTAGCAAAAGAAAGGAACAGATCAACAAAGGACCTAACATCAATAAAGCAAATCAAGGATAAGAACGGAAGAGTGCTTACTGACCCAGACATGATTAAAATGCGGTGGAGAGACTACTATGAAGAACTTCTAAATCAGGAAAATCCAAGAATACGAAGAGGTGAAGGAGTGGGAATGGAGGGAGAGGTAGACCCTGTGAGTGAGGCGGAAGTCAGAGAAGCGTTGAAGAAGATGAAAAATGGAAAGTCAGTAGGGCCAGACCAGATTCCTGCAGAGGTATGGAAGAGTTTGGGCGAGGAAGGGATACGGGTGCTGATAAAGTTCCTGAACATGGTGATGAAGGAAGAGACTATCCCGAACGAGTGGGGAGATAGTATAATGGTACCGATTTTCAAAGAAAAGGGAGATATCCAGAGTTGCAACAACTATAGAGGAATTAAGCTAACATCTCACACTATGAAACTGCTGGAAAGAGTGTTGGATAAAAGGCTGAGGGAGGAGACAGAAGTTTGTAGTGAGCAGTTTGGTTTTATGAAAGGTCGAGGAACAATGGATGCAGTATTCGCAATGAGGCAGACAATGGAAAAATATAGAGATAAGCAAAGAGGGCTGTACATGGCGTTTATTGACCTGGAAAAAGCTTATGATCGGGTCCCGAGAAGCGAGGTGTGGAGGAGTATGAGGTCGAAGGGAGTGAAGGAGAAGTATGTCAAGATAGTTCAGGACATATACAGGGAAGCCACAACAAGAGTAAGAAGTACAGTTGGCACTACAGAGCCTTTTCAGGTGAAAGTTGGACTCCATCAGGGATCAGCTCTTAGCCCCTATCTATTTAACCTTCTCATGGATGTGATGGTGGAGGAAGTGACAAAGGAGGCACCATGGAGCATGCTCTTTGCAGACGATATTGTTTTGGTCTCCGAGAGCCGTGAAGAATTGCAAGAGAGGTTGGAGCTATGGAGGGGTTTGCTGGAGGATTACGGACTGAAGGTGAGCAGACAGAAAACGGAGTACCTGGAGTGCAATGTGACACAAGGAGGCGACCTGTTCATGCAAGACCACAAGCTCCCAAAGGCGGACGCCTTCAAATACCTCGGCTCCTACGTAACGAAGGATGGAGACCTAGAGAGAGAGATTGATCATAGGATCCAGGTAGCGTGGAACAGCTGGAAGAGAACATCAGGGGTGCTATGTGACAAGAAAATCAGTGCTAGAGTGAAAGGAAATGTGTACAAGTCAGTTGTGAGACCAGCGTTGCTGTACGGAGCAGAGACGTGGCCGGTGAAAAAGGTTCAAGAAAGGAAGATAGATGTCGCAGAAATGAGAATGCTGAGGTGGATGTGTGGGGTGACGAGGGAGGACAGGATACGAAATGACCGGATCAGAGGTACAGTGAAGGTGGTGGAGGCGTTGGCGAAAGCGCAGGAGAGGAGATTACAGTGGTTTGGTCATGTGAAGAGGAGAGAAGAAGACTACGTGGGTGTGAGAGTGATGGAGATGGACGTGGAGGGCAGACGTAGACGAGGAAGACCTAAACTACGGTGGAAGGACCGACTGAAGGAGGATCTCAGAGAGAGACAGCTGGGGGAGGAGCAAGTGATGGACCGGAACCAGTGGAGACGACTAGTGAAGAGATGCGACCCCATATGAAAATGGGAACGCAAATAGAGGAAGAAGAAGAAGAAGGTGTGTAGTTATCAAAGTGTAGACTCAGTTGCTATTTTCTGTTTTTGAATTTAATGTAAGATCTACGCTTCTGAAAAAATATTTGTGAAGATTTTATATGTGGAGTCTTGCTTGGCTTCAAGGTCAACATATTAATTCCCATTTCTGTATCAGAACAAACAAAAAAACAATGCATGAAATATCTCCAAAAGTTTGCATTTCCGTTTCCTCATAAGTATGTTTTGCGAAAAAATTTCTTTGAATATTATGAGTGCAACAAATTTCTTAAATTGTTAAATAATATTGTAGTTTCAAGGCCTAATTCTCAAAAGATGAATATGCATAAATATCAATAAGAAATGCCTATACTGATCTTTATATTTATATGGTGTAATGTTTTTAAGTAATTCGGCCTCTCTCTCTCTCTCTCTCTCTCTCTCTCCTCTCTCTCTCTCTCTCTCTCTCTCTCTCTCTCTCTCTCTCTCTCTCTCTCTCTCTCTCTCTCTCTCTCTCTCTCCTCTCTCTCTCTCTCTCTCTCTCTCTCTCTCTCTCTCTCTCTCTCTCTCTCTCTCATTTTTTTCTTTATCCACACCCGCGAGAGCCATTCTTTTCGAATGCTGTCCAATCAGTATCCATCTAGTATCGTAATGCATCTCAGTTCTTCTTCCATACTTCCATATTACCAACATGAGTAATTGAAAATTCTCATTACTAGACATGGAATGCGTGCTCGAACTCGGGTCCCAGTAGAATAGGGAAAATATTTCATATATGATTAGGATATATATATGTAAAAGTTGTTTGTATGTGAGAAAAAAGTAAACTTATCAATATATATATATATATATATATATATATATATATATATATATATATATATATATATATATATATATATATATATATATATATATATATATATTGCCCTGTGGGGCAGGCACAACATCAAAGAAGAGCCTCAACGTATTCCCTGCGTATCGTAAAAGGTGACTAAAATTGGACGGGGCGGGGGGACTAGGAATCCCCCCCTTATATCAAACTCCTGCGAGACATCAAAGAAGAAGGGGAGTAGAGGGGAGAATAACTTCTCCCCAAACTCTAGTTTTGGGGTGTCTAATTGTGCGTGGCTGTAGTACAAAAGAGAGCAAAAGATATGAGATTGGATATATGTTTGGTAGGAGGAAGATGGATGTATTGGCATTGTGTGAGACGAAGATGAAAGGAAAAGGAGAAGCGGCATTTGGTGGTGTGATGGTTAGGGTGTCTGGGGTTGAAAGGGGGAGAGCGAGAGAAGGTGTGGCATTATTGCTGAGTGATTGGATGGTAAATCAGGTAGTGGAATGGAAAGAAGTGTCATCTAGGCTGATGTGGGTGAGGGCTCGGATAGGAAGGGAATGTTGGGCTTTTGTTAGTACGTATGGGCCAGGATGTGATAGAAGTGAGGAAGAGCGGGAAGAATTCTGGAATGAGTTAACTAGATGTGTGGATGGTCTGTGTAGAAGGAACTATGTAGTTGTGTTGGGTGACTTGAATGCCAAAGTGGGTGATGGAGAGATAGAAGGTGTTGTAGGAAAGTATGGGGTACCAGGTGGGAATGAGAGTGGCGAAAGACTGCTAGATATGTGTGTGGAGCAAGAGTTGGTGATAGGTAATAGTTTATTTAAGAAGAAGTTAATAAATAAGTATACGTGGTTGAGAGTGGCAAATGGAAGAGTGAAAGAAAGAGCATTGATGGATTATGTGTTGGTAGCAAAGAGAATGGTTGGTAGAGTGAAAGATGTATATGCATTCAGGGGTGTGGCTGCTGGGATGTCTTATCATTTTTTGGTTGAAGCAAAAGTGTTAGTAGCAAAAGAGTGGGGAAATAGTGTGGGGGGATGTAGAAGGGAAATAGTGAAGGTGGAAGAGTTGAAAAAGCCAGAGAAGAGACAGGAATATCAGGACAGGTTGAGAGTGGCATATGACAGGGTGAAAGAAAGAGAAGTTGGGGAGTTAGGGGAGGAATGGGGGTTGATGAAAGAATGTTTTGTGGGACATGCAAGTGATGTGTGTGGAAAGAGGTTTGTTGGAGGTGGCATGAGGAGGGGCAGCGAGTGGTGGAATGAAGAGGTGAAAATGAAGGTGGAAGAGAAAAAGATGGCTTTTGAGGAATGGCTGCAGTGTAAAAGTAGGGAGAAGTATGAAAGATATAGGGAGAAAAATGTGGAAACCAAGCAGAAGGTAGAGGAAGAGAGGAGGTTTGCAAATGTTAGGTGGGGACAGGATTTTAGTAAGTCATATGAGGAGAATAACATGAAGTTTTGGAAAGAAGTGAAGAGAGTAAGGCAGGGTGGATCGATGATGGAAGAGACAGGGAAAGATGTGAATGGACAGATGTTAAGAGGGAACAATGCAAGAAAAAGATGGGCAGAATATTTTGAGTGCTTGCTGAATGTTGAGGAAGATAGAGAGGCAGCTATAGTGACAGTGGGAGGAGTTCAAGGGCCAGTAATAGGAGATGAAAAAAAGAGAGAGAGAGATTACAAGAGAGGAGGTGAAAAGGGCATTGTATGAAGCAAAAGCAGGTAAAACACCTGGAATGGATGGTGTGAGAGCGGAGATGTTGAAAGAATGGCTTTTGAGGAATGGCTGCCGTGCAAAAGTAGGGAGAAGTATGAAAGATATAGGGAGAAAAATGTGGAAACCAAGCGGAAGGTAGAGGAAGAGAAGAGGTTTGCAAATGTTAGGTGGGGACAGGATTTTAGTAAGTCATATGAGGAGAATAACATGAAGTTTAGGAAAGAAGTGAAGAGAGTAAGGCAGGGTGGATCGATGATGGAAGAGACAGGGAAAGATGTGAATGGACAGATGTTAAGAGGGAACAATGCAAGAAAAAGATGGGCAGAATATTTTGAGTGCTTGCTGAATGTTGAGGAAGATAGAGAGGCAGCTATAGTGACAGTGGGAGGAGTTCAAGGGCCAGTAATGGGAGATGAAAAAAAGAGAGAGAGACATTACAAGAGAGGAGGTGAAAAGGGCATTGTATGAAGCAAAAGCAGGTAAAACACCTGGAATGGATGGTGTGAGAGCGGAGATGTTGAAAGAATGGGGTGTGACTGCATTGGAATAGTTAGTGAGAGTGTTTAATATATGCTTTATGTTGTCATTGGTGCCAGTGGAATGGGTGATTGCCTGTATAGTGCCCCTATACAAAGGTAAGGGAGATATGTATGAATGCAGTAATTTTAGGGGTATAAGTTTTGTTGAGTGTGGTAGGAAAAGTGTATGGTAGGATACTGGTTAATAGGATTAGGGATAAGACAGAATATGTGATCGTGTAAGTGCAGGGTGGTATTAGGAGAGATAGAGGTTGTACAGATCAGATTTTTATAGTTAGGCAGTTATGTGAGAAATATTTAGCAAAGGATAAGGATGTGTATTTTGCATTTTTGGATCTGGAGAAAGCATATGATAGAGTTGATAGAGAGGCTATGTGGAATGTTTTGAAATGATATGGAATTAATGGTAAATTGTTGCATGCAGTGAAGAGTTTGTATGAGGGCAGTAGAGCTTGTGTTAAGGTTGGAAATGAAGTGAGTGAGTGGTTTCCAGTGAGTGTGGGACTGAGACAGGGATGTGTGATGTCACCATGGCTGTTCAATTTGTATATTGATGGAGTTGTAAGAGAGGTGAATGAGCGAGTGTGTTTTCGAGGTTTGAGAATGGTAGATGGGGATGATAACGAGTGGGAGCTGAATCAGTTGCTGTTTGCAGATGATGCTGTGGTGGTGACAGATTCATAGGAAAAGCTGTGTCAGTTAGTGTCAGAATTTGGAATGGTGTATGAGAGAAGGAAGCTTCGAGTGAATGTGGGAAAGAGTAAGGTTATGAGGTGTTCAAGAAATGAGGATGGTGCTGGATTGAATGCTATGTTGAATGGAGAGACACTTGAGGAGGTTAATCAGTTTAAGTATTTAGGCTCGGTTATAGCTGCAAATGGTGGAGTGGAAGCAGATGTGTGTCACAGAGTGAATGAAGAATGTAAAGTGTTGGGTGCATTGAAAGGAGTGATGAAGAATAGAGGGTTGGAAATGAATGTTAAGAAAGTTTTGTATGAGAAAGTGGTTGTGCCAACTGTGATGTATGGATCAGAGTTATGGGGTATGAAAGTAAGTGAGAGAGGGAAACTAAATGTGCTTGAGATGAAATGCCTGAGGAATATGATTGGTGTATCTCGATTGGATAGGGTTAGGAATGAAGTGGTGAGAGCAAGAACGGGTGTGAGGAGAGAAATTGCAGCCAGAGTAGATATGAATGTTCTGAGATGGCTTTGCCATGTGGAAAGGATGGATGATGAAAGGCTGCTGAAAAAGGTGATGGATGCGAGAGTTGATGGTAGAAATGCTAGAGGGAGGCCTAGGTTTGGATGGATGGAGGGAGTAAGGAGAGCCCAGAATGATAGGAGGATGGATGTGAGGGAAGCAAGCGAGCGTGCCAGGAATAGGAATGAGTGGCGAGCGATTGTGACGCAGCTCTGATGGGCATCTGCTGTTGCCACGGGGCTGCATCTTACAGAGGTAGCCCTGTGGTAGGGGCAGTAGGAGGAGTTGGCAGTTGTGAAGCGACACAGGTTGTGGAAGAGCCGGTAGGATGGGCTGTGGCACTCCAGCAGTGCCATCTGAACGGTCACTAGCTCCCTTATCATTGCCCATAAAGCAAAGTAATCACACTATTTGTTTTCATTTCTTGATGTCGGCTACCCCCCAATTTAAGGGGGAATCAGCCAAGGTAGATATATATATATATATATATATATATATATATATATATATATATATATATATATATATATATATATATATATATATATATATATATATATATATATATATATATATATATATATATATATATATATATATATATATATATATATATATATATATATATATATATATATATATATATATATATATATATATATATATATATATATATATATATATATATATATATATATATATATATATATATATATATATATATATATATATATATATATATATATATATATATATATATATATATATATATATATATATATATATATATATATATATATATATATATATATATATATATATATATATATATATATATATATATATATATATATATATATATATATATATATATATATATATATATATATATATATATATATATATATATATATATATATATATATATATATATATATATATATATATATATATATATATATATATATATATATATATATATATATATATATATATATATATATATATATATATATATATATATATATATATATATATATATATATATATATATATATATATATATATATATATATATATATATATATATATATATATATATATATATATATATATATATATATATATATATATATATATATATATATATATATATATATATATATATATATATATATATATATATATATATATATATATATATATATATATATATATATATATATATATATATATATATATATATATATATATATATATATATATATATATATATATATATATATATATATATATATATATATATATATATATATATATATATATATATATATATATATATATATATATATATATATATATATATATATATATATATATATATATATATATATATATATATATATATATATATATATATATATATGTGTATATATATATATATATATATATATATATATATATATATATATATATATATATATATATATATTAGATAGATAGATAGATAGATAGATAGATAGATAGACGGATAAATTTATAAATAAATGAATAAATATAATAAATATCATTGGGAAAAAGTTGAAACATATAAAGAACACTAAAATACTAGAACTTATTTTCTGTGTTAGACCTTTAAGGCAACGGAAGCTCATGAATAATATAATGGAAATATTTGCATAAATACGAATATTATCGTTCTCAGTTCCTGTCCAAAAGTACTTTCCAGTTCCCAATTTATAGGCATATATTGGCATTTTTTTCCTCTTACTCTTTTAACAAGTGCACTCGAGGACCTTAGCGAAACACAATGAGCATTTTCACCATTTTTCGCAGCTAATGAAAATTTTTTTTCTCCTCCATATTTCTTGTTTATGTGCTTTAATCATTCTCAAGAAATGATTAGAGCACATAGATATATATGAGCTGCAAAAAACATAGAAAATTCCCAGTTTTACAATATATATCATTAACTGCTATCTCATTAACTAAGCAAATGAAATGCGCAACATGTATATAACTTTTGAAATACATAGAAAATGCCAGCGGTTAGTCTGAAGTTACTTGCAAGCATCCAATGAGGAATGCTTCCTTGACTTCTCACTTATTTCTTGATGTCTCTCACGGGACTGAAATATTTGCAAAGATAAAGATGTTATATAGAGCTACCTGGAGGACGTGTATTGCTGCACTTATCCAAGAATCAGTCACTGTGTGCCCAGTTCTACCATTTAACATTGTATATCACTCAAAACAAGCTGCTCCACCACACAGTAGTGAGTTGACAAGTGTTATCAAATAACAAATATTTTTTTCTTCTTTTTCGAAAGTTAATGGGACAAATTCACATGTGCAAAGAGTAACAATATGATTTTTTTTCTCTTTTAACTTAGCTACTAGTTCACCTTATGTTTTTCATTTAGGTAACTTGACTGTATTTCACTAGGAAAAGAATCGCTTTGTAGCAAGGGTATAACTTCGTCACAATTAATCTGTCTCAGTTGCACTACTGGGACAATAGTTTTGAGTCCTCTCTGACTTTGTCTAATATTTTCTTTTGAAGTCAAGAGACAACTTTTGAGACGACTTATATATTATTCACATCAAAACATATCTTTAATTAGCCTTTTTGTATCCGTCTGATGATATTCATAAGGGATAGCGTGCTACTTATCTTTTATTTATTGATATTCTAAGTAGAAATGTCATTTGCTGATTAATTTCCATATTGTGACATACTAATTGCAGCAAGACTTTCCTTTGTTGCAAATACATCAAACTGCCCTATGTATATGCATTACCCTATTTCCCTTGTAAGGGGGGTGGCCGAGTCAAGATACACTCATTCACCACGATCCTCTCATATCTCCATTACTCCGCTAAGCTCCTTGGGGATATAGGATGGCAACATACCCCCTTACAGCCCTGTTTGGGTTACCTACAAGGTAGGAAGGCAGGGATATTCTAAAATTTGCTTTTTTACCCCCACTTGTTGATCACATGACAACTCCCCTCACACCCGTCCATCACAGTTCACAGAGATATGCAGGTGCGAGAATTCCCTTTGGCCCTCACCACATCCATCAGTCCTAGTGGTCAAAATCTCTGTGGATCCTTTTTTAACTTTTACATGAGGTTTTCTCGGAAGTTTTCCATTGGAGGTAAGCTCTTGGGACTGTCGATCACCATCCGTGTGCTTTTCATACGTTATTAGATTTATCATATTCACTTAATTGTTGAGTCGATATGTATAGTCATCTTCTCTGAAGAACTATAGGGACTCTTTTGTAGTTATCCTTGATATATCTAAGGCTTTTGACAAAACTCTCCACAAGGCTACATTGGCCAATCTTCCTGCATATGAATATTCCACTCCTTCTGTTCTCTGATTTCCAAGTTTCTTTATGACAGTTTCATATCTGTGCTTGTTTACAGGGCAACATCTAGCTTATTTATAGTTAACAGTGGTGCCCCAAAGGGAACAGTTCTTTAACCTAATCATTTCCTTATATTCATCAGTGTTGTTTTCCAGTCTCCATCCCCCTCTTTTCTCTATGCCTGTGCTGGTGATTCATCCTTACATGTCTCCGATGCCATACTGCTCAAGATTTTCATCTGCTACCCAAAATCAGTTTCTCATCACTGTTTCTTCAGCTCTCAACACCGAATTGAATTGAATTTTTCCTAGAAAGTGTTTCTGGGTATTTCATTATTTTTTATCCCCCTGATAACTTCTTTGTCTTTGAAAACAACGGAATTTATTCTCTAAGTACTATGAACATAATAAGCAATTTGATAGCTTCAAACTAGTATTGAAGGAATTGCATAATCAATATTTCCAAACCACATCTAAGAAATTGGGAGTTCTCTATACCTTTTTTCATCATTTTTCCCCTCCTCAATTATTAAAAATCTATAGAGGCCTTCTCAAATCCTGCTTAGAATACTCCTCTAACATACGGGGTGCTTCTCCTTATGCTTATCTCCTTGATAGGGTTAAATCCAAAGTCTCTTGCTTCCAATATGGATTCTCTTTCTCTTCGCCAAAAGGTACCATCTCTTTCTCTTTTCTATCAGTACTATTTGCATCACTGCTCTTATGAGCTGGTGAGCTGCATCCCTTTCCTGCTGCCGAGGCCAAGTAACACTTGTCATGAGGCCTTTCTTCACAGGAACTATGTGGAGATTTGTACCTCATGGCTTGGCCAGTGCAGTAACCGCTACTTCCCTTCCACCTGCAGACTCAGGATCTCTCTTCATCCTACTATCTTTCCTCCTCTTATGACCTATCTTCCATCAAAAAGCTGATGCATCTATATCTCTTAATGCAATCCTACCATATTTCTAGGGCTTCAGTATATGACCATTCTTTCAACCAGTCCTCTTCCTATTATTTTTTTCTCTTATTTCTGCCTTGTCCTTAAGCTTCTACATTTTCTTCATTTCAGTGATTCTTGGTGTCAGGACACGATGAGAGCAATTTTCTGATCTATCTCGGTGTCACACTAAAAGAAAATAAAACATGAAAACTAAAGATGCTAAGTTATAAAAAATTGTAGAACATTGCTATAAGCTAGAGATCCCTAAGCTTTTCAGACCCAAGACCCCCTTCTGAAGGTGATTGGAATCTTGGGACACTCTTGATAGGATCTTGATTTATTATAACTGAAGGTGGAATATTTTATAGTAATGGAATAATCAAGCAATTAACAGAGCTGGAATTGTTTTATTGGACTATGAAAAATGCACAAAATACAATACATAAAAATATAAATATTTTTTACTCAATTATCAATAAAACCACATTATACTTACATACAAGTATTACTAGACTATAAATAAATACTCTCAATGAAATACATACAAAATTAAGGAACGGCTACAAAAGATACAATCCAGTTCACTCTATAACCAATACGAAAACTAAGTATGGTGGCAGGCACAGCATCAAAGAATAGCCTCAACGTATATCCTACGTGTCGTAAGATGTAACTAAAAGTGGACGAGGTGAGGGGACTGGGAATCCTCCCCTTACATTACCCTCCCGCAAGAAGTCAAAGAAGAAGGGGAGTAGAGGGGAGCATAACTTCTCCCCAAACTCTAGTTTTTGGCTGTCTAAATGTGCATGGTTGTAGTACGATAGAGAGCAAAAGATGTGATATTGGATATATGTTTGGTAGGAGGAGAATGGATGTATTGACATTGTGTGAGACGAAGATGAAAAGAAAAGGAGAAGTGGCATTTGGTGAGGTGACTGGTAGGGTGTCTGGGGTTGAAAGGGGGAGAGCGAGAGAAGGTGTGGCATTATTGCTGAGTAAATGGATGGCAAATAAGGTAGTGGAATAGAAAGAAGTGTCATCTAGGCTGATGCGGGTGAGGATAGGATGGGTAGTGAATGTTGGGCTTTTGTTAGTGTGAATGAGCCAAGATGTGAGAGAAGTGAGGAAGAGCGGGATGAATTCTGGAATGAGTTAACTAGGTGTGTGGATGGTCTGGTAAGAAGGACCTATGTAGTTGTGTTGGGTGACTTGAATGCCAGAGTGGGTGATAGAGAGGTAGAAGGTATTGTAGGAGAGTATGGGGTACCAGGTGGAAATTAGAATGGTGAGAGACTGTTAGATATGTGTGTGGAGCAAGAGTTGGTGATAGGTAATAGGTTTTTCAAGAAGTTAATAAATAAGTATACATGGATAAGAGTGGCAAATGGAAGAGTGAAAGAAAGAGCATTGATAGATTATGTATTGGTAGCAAAGAGAAGGATTGGTAGACTGAAAGATGTGTATGCATTTAGGGGTATGGCTGCTGGAATGTCTGATAATTTTTTGGTTGAAGCAAAAGTGGTAATAGCAAAAGAGTGGGAAAATAGAGTGGGTGGATGTAGAAGGGAAATGGTGAAGGTGGAAGAGTTGAAAAAAACAGAGAAGAGACAGGAATATCGGTACAGGCTGAAAGTGGTATATGACAGAGTGAAAGAAAAGGAAGTTGGGGAGTTAAAGGAGTAATGGGGGTTGATGATAGGTTTTGTGGGACATGCAAGTGATGTGTGTGGAAAGAGGTTTGTTGGAGGCGGCATGAGGAGGGGCAGTGAGTGGTGGAATGAAGGGGTGAAAATGAAGGTGGAAGAGAATAAGAGGGCTTTGAGGAATGACTTCAGTGTAACAATAGGGAGAAGTATGAAGGATATAGGGAGAAAAATGTGGAAACCAAGCGGAAGGTAGAGGAAGAGAAGAGGTTGGCAAATGTTAGGTGGGGACAGGATTTTAGTAGGTCATATGAGGAGAATGAAAAGAAGATTTGAAAAGAAGTGAATAGAGTTAGGAAGGGTGGATCGAGAAAGGAAGAGACAGTGAAAGATGTGAATGCACAGATGTGAAGAGGGAACGATGTAAGGAAAAGATGGGAAGAATATTTTGAGTGGTTGTTGAATATTGAGGAAGATAGAGAGGCGGCTATAGTGGCAGTGGGGTGTGTTAAAGTGCCAATAATGAGAGATGAAAATGAGAGAGAGATTACAAGAGAAGAGGTGAAAAGGGCATTGGATGAAACGAAAGCAGATAAAGCACATGGAATGGATGGTGTAAGAGCTTAGATGTTGAGAAAAGGGGGTGTGACTGCATTGGAATAGTTAGTGAGAGTGTCTAATATATGCTTTATATTGTCAATGGTGCCAATGGAATGGGTGATTGCTTGCATAGTGCCCCTATGCAAAGGTAAGGGAAATGTGTATGAATGAAGTAATATAAGGGTATAAGTTTGTTGAGTGTGGTAGGAAAAGTGTATGGTAGGATACTGATTAATAGGATTAGGGATAAGACAGTAAATGTGATCGCGGAAGAGCAGAGTTGTTTTAGGAGAGGAAGAGGATATATAGATCTGATTTTTATAGTTAGGCAGTTATGTGTGAAATATCTAGCAAAGGGTAAGAATGTGTATTTTCCATTTTTAGATCTGGAGAAAGCGTATGATAGAGTTGATATAGAGGCAATGTGGAATGTTTTGAGGTTATATGGAATTGATGGTAGACTGGTGCAAGCAGTGAAGCGTTTGTATGAGGGCAGTAGAGCTTGTGTTAGGGTAGGGAATGAAGTGTGTGAGTGGTTTGCAGTGAGTGTGTGACTGAGACAGGGATGTGTGATGTCACCATGGCTGTTCAATTTGTATATTGATGGAGTCGCAAGAGTGGTGAATGAGCGAGTGCGTGGTTGAGGTTTGAGAATGGTAGATGGGGATGATAATAAGTGGGAGCTGAATCAGTTGCTGTTTGCAGATGATACTGTGGTGGCGGCAGATTCAGAGGAGAAGCTGTGTCAGTTAGTGTCAGAATTTGGAATGGTGTGTGAGAGAAGGAAGTAGTGAGTGAATGTGGGAAAAAGTAAGGTTATGAGGTGTACAAGAAATGAGGATGGAGCTGGATTGAATGCTATGTTGAATGGAGAAACACTTAAGGAAGTTGATCAGTTAAAGTATTTAGGGTTGGTTATAGCTGCAAATGGTGGAGTGGAAGCAGGTGTGTGTCACAGAGTGTTGGGTGCGTTGAAAGTAGTGATGAAGAATAGAGGGTTGTAAATAAATATTAAGAAAGTTTTGCATAAGAAAGTGGTTGTGCCACCTGTCATGAATGGATCAGAGTTGTGGGATATGGAAGTAAGTGAGGGACGGAAACTCAATGTGTTTGAGATGATATGCCTGAGGAGTATGATTGGTGTATCTCGGTTAGATAGTGGCAAGAACAAGAACGGGTGTGAGGAGAGAATTGGCAGCCAGAGTTGATATGAATGTTCTGAGATGGTTTGGCCATGTGTAGAGGATGGATGATGAAAGACTGCTGAAAAAGGTGATGAATGCGAGAGTTGATGGGAGAAATGCTACAATGAGGCCTAGGTGAGCGTGCTAGGAATAGGAATGAGTGGCGAGCGATTGTGATGCAGCTCTGATGCGCCTCTGCTGTTACCACGGGGCTGTATCTTTCATAGGTAGCCCAGTGGTAGGGGCAGTAGGGGAGTTGGCATTATGAAGCTACACGGGTTGTGGAAAAGCCGGGAGGATGGGCTGTGGCACCCCAGCAGTGCCATCTGAACGGTTGCTAGCTCCCTCATCGTAGACCCATAGAGCAAAGTAATCCCCTTATTACTTTTTTTTATGTTGGCTACCCCACAAATTGGGGAAAACAGCCAAGATAAATGAATGATTAATGTGAAATTTGTGGTTAATGGTTTGAGCATATACTATTAAAATCAGGACTAAAGACTAACATCTCAACACCCATAACTTCTTCAAGACTAAATAGCCTATTATTATTTGCATGTCATTGTGCCAATAGCTGAGAAGGCTTGCTCAGACAAGTAAGAGCTTGAGAAGGGCAAAATTAAGTCTGTGACTTTTCTCAATAAATGTGAATACTTTTGTAAAAGCCTGTGCCAAAGAATACTATGGCACCTCTAGGCCATATTCTGGCACACCAGGGTGTCTTGGCACCCTCTTGATAATCACTGCTATAAGCAATAGGAATATTTTAATACATAAGTATCCCTTCATGTATTGTCTTCACTTTTGAAAAATAATATTACATAGACTGAAAACTTTCAACACTTACCTAAAATTGGTCTTTTCGTCCCTTCTTAGGATACTGCTTGCACATCTGGGGTGCCCCTTCTTATACTAATTTCTTTTATAAGGTTGAATCTAAGGCAGTAAAACTCATAAATGACCCTTTTCTTACTTTTAATCTGGATTCACTCTCTATTCACCTTTTTAATCGCTACTACTTCCTTCCCTGCTCTGATGAGTTGGTGAGTTACATCTCTCCAACCCCCTGCTGAGGCCGGTTGACACTCTCCAAGCAGCCTCGTCTTGCAAGAACTGTGTGGACGAGGACATATTTTTTACCTGCCCCGTTCTCACATTCATAAGAAAATAAATACTATCATATTTTAATATCATTCTATATAGAGAATATAATAGATGAAAAAAGTATCTCCATATGGTGATGCTGACAATATATGGAGTCCCATCAAAGTTATCATATATCTTTCGCTTATGCAAATACATATATTGGAAAGTCATCTAATTCCTCCTTTGAGGTTTCATAAAATGCAGATTTTCTTTTGTGGAAATGCGGGAAAGTTTCTTTTGTTTGTTCTGTATATATATATATATATATATATATATATATATATATATATATATATATATATATAGTATATATATATATATATATATATATATATATATATATATATATATATATATATATATATATATATTATATATATATATATATATATATTCGTATTCACAGATCAAATGTAGGTTTTCAATTGAATTTTGGATGGTTTCTGTATTTAAAACTATGAATTAAATAAATATTATTCAAGTAATTTTTTCAGATATTATCGTTTATTCATTATACATACACGCCATCTAAATTATCATATATCAGATACATTTTGGATTGACTGCCTTTTACTAATTCTAAATATAGTCTTAACTTGTCAACATTGAAAAGCATATACAAGGCCATTCAAAGGCCAACTCTTGAACATATATGTCATGCTTGAGAAGATCCAGTTAAGCATTGAAATTTTGCAATGTATGTCTCCCCTCAAGTTAAATCATTACGTTTAAGAAGGTGCTCGGCTAGGAGCCAGAACTTATTAAGAAAATTCTCTTTTAAGGTATTATTGTTGTGCTTGTTGAGATGGGATCCAGCTGTAATTTATCTTACCCAGGTTTAGGTAATTGTTTCAATGATGGGTTGCCTTGCTATTTAAGACTATAGAGTAAAGTTATACGCTTTGAGTAGTCATATATTCAGATCAGCGTGAAAACGGCAATGTGTAAGGCTAAGTCTACCTTTATTAACTAAGTAGGACATGGAATTTATCATTTCTCTTGCACTGAATAGCAATTAAGACATGCTTTGTAAAAAAATACTAAAATACAATAACTGTTCATATAAATAGGCTTTGTGCATACTTTCACGCACACGTACACACAAACGCATAAAGCAAAACATACGCAGTAACACTATGCATAAATATTCCTTCCATTACTTCAGACTACTGTGTTTTATGGCCTTGCTTGAAGAGTTAGTGCCAAGGATATCATATCCTAAACACACGAATTATAGCTTAGTATCACTTCTTGTTTTGCGGAAAAGTATTTTCTAATAATTATGATACGTTAATTGCCAACTGACTAGAGATAAAAGAGTGTCATATCAGAGAGGATGGCATATTCTGTTACTTTGAAAGTCCTATGGAATGCTAATGCTATGATACTTTCTTCCTATTCTGTAATGTCTTTGCAATATTTACTGATACAACTAAGATAGTTTTCAGAAACAGGAAAGTATTCACCTCTTTGACTGAATGTTGGTTAATAATTATCATTTAATACATAAATCAAAACATAGCTTAAATTTACCTTCTCAGAACCAAATGTAATGCAGATTTATCAAACTAACTAAATTGCACAAAAACATGATGATTATCTTTGTTTTCACATATTATTTTTTTTTTCATATAAGAATTTGTTCATGTTTTACATGGAAATTGAGAATACAAAGGCTATTAACCTCATACCCACAGGTTGCATATGATTTAGTACAAATTTTAACATTTTGGCAAGAAAAGTGATGCTTGGTCAATGTCGGGTTCTCTGCTTTAATTTGCAGGTAATCAAACTAGAAGTATTCACGTTTTGGTCTGGAGTTAATTTTTATTACAAACATTTCCTTTTTAGAAGTTCTTTATTTTCAAAAGCGAGATTACATAAATCATCATAAGACACAGACCAACCAACAATCAAAGCCTGATGTTCGTGTGAAAAAGGCCTCTGAACTTCATTTTCGTCAACTTAATACTGTGAAAGAAAAATTGATCTTGTGTGAGATTTTTCCATCCTTCAATTTGTTTTGCTCCAGCTAGCTCGAACAACAGGTAATTGGCAGATAATGTGAATTAAAGGAGAATATTTCAATTATGGTGTATAAAAGTTCAATTTCCTTTAGTACTTGATTATTTGAATTCACAAGTTACATTCTGCAAGTTTATAATATGCCACTTGACTCTCTCTCTCTCTCTCTCTCTCTCTCTCTCTCTCTCTCTCTCTCTCTCTCTCTCTCTCTCTCTCTCTCCTCTCTCTCTCTCTCTCTCTCTCTCTCTCTCTCTCTCTCTCTCTGTAAGAATCATGATATAAAAACTTAACATGGTATTTTAATGGCCCTTCCCCACACACCTGTCTGGATAAATCCAGGGAAAAACTCCATGTCAAGAAAAAATGCAGATTGATGAAACAAGATGAAATTGGCATATTTTGTTATTGTTGGTGTTTATATTTCCATATTACATATGAAGAAATGTAGCAATAAAATTTAAAAGAACTTCTTGCTTTCTTAGCTACTGTAAATTCAGTGGAAACATCAGTTTTCTGAATCAACATGAAGAACGTTACTTAAAAGCGAAAACACTAACCCTTGTTAACGCAGAGGTGGAGCAAACTCATGGTTTTAGCCAATTTGTTGAATTTGGGTCATGGATTGTATTTATCAAGTCATTTCTCTCTACCGAAAGAGTTTTATTCCATTGCTTCACTTTACTTTATATATTTCAATTTCAATATTTTTTTTTATGAGAATAGAGATGCAATGGTAGATGATATCAGGAATTATTTCCATCGAGGCCATAAGAAAATGGGTCGGCATGAAGTGGTAGTTGCTGGAAATGCTCAATCGACCATCGTCGAGTTGAATATCAAAAGCAATACCCAAGACCCTTTGCATTATGAATGAGTGCAGAAGTCGTTCTCTCTCTCTCTCTCTCTCTCTCTCTCTCTCTCTCTCTCTCTCTCTCTCTCTCTCTCTCTCTCTCTCTCTCTCTCTCTCTCTCTCTCTCTCCTCTCTCTCTCTCTCTCTCTCTCTCTCTACTTATCCTGGATCTTCTCTGTGTACCCAGCTGTGTAAGCCGAATAGTAATGTAGTGATCTACGATTATTAGGAGCGATATGAATTTCAACAGATAATTTTTCTTTGCAAAGTTAAAGAATTGGCCTCGTATTTTTGAATGGCAAACAGTATCCAAAGCAATACTCTAATGGGATTCAATACCACTACCTGTAAGCGTAAGGGAGTTAGCCTTTTATGGATGCCTTGCGAAAGACCTTAAAAATCACTTAATAAGGATTTCATGTTTGAAGAAGATGGAAAACGGACAGATTTTAATCTAATTTCTTTGGGTTATAATTTATCCAGTATGATTTTACTTTTAAAACATAGTTCTTGCTAAGAAGGAGGAGGGAACATGCTTATTTTCTTCTCTATTCTTTACTATTTTTCTAGTTACAAGATTTAGCAATGAAATAATTTCTTATCCATCTGAAATTTTAAGTGCAGAAGGCGTGAGCAGATGAGAGATGCCACAACTTACTTTTTCTCATTCTCAAAATGTCACCAGAGACATGCTATATTTTGCCATCCTTGGAATTCGAAATCATTACTTAACTGCACGGAACAGAAAATCATATACAGAGAACAATTATAAAAACAAACACACATGAATAGGAAACAAAGTTAACATCTAATGCTAATGGAGATGTTTTGAATGTAGGTTGGCCATGGCATCTGCCTCCCGTAGAAATACTATGACTGGAGATATTGGGGACTCAACAAGGACCGGCCTAGACAGCCAGCTAAAGGTTAAGTCTTCCTTCAGACAAGGTCCATTCCCTATGCCTATATCTGCATCGAATGTTCTGGCGCACTCGTTACACATCTCTTACCATCCCGTAACATTTGCTAAATTAAAAGGACGACAACATCATATGCAGAAAATAATATACTGAAAGTTTAAATAGGAAATAAAATAACATCCAATGCTATCGTGTGTTTTTTTGTATGTAAATAAGTAACTGTCTAACTAGCTAATTAACGAACGAATGAACTACCTTGCAAAATAAATTAAATAAATTAATTAATTAATTAATTGATTAAATAATAAATTAATTAATAAGTAGGTGAATAGAAAAATGCATAAAAATAAATGAATAAAAATAGACAAATATGCATAAGAAAATGATGTTGAATAAGTATAGACACAAGTAAATGGATACTCAAATACATAATTGAAACGCTAGGCATATATCAAAATACAATGAATAATGCCAAATTATAACAATAGTTCTACATAAAAATCTACATTCTGACTCAGTGGCAAGAATTATGATATCAGGAGATATGTTTTGAATTTTTTGGAAGAGTATTGCAAGTTTCTAAATATATCATGCCTATTTCTTGGATTTTAGACCAATGATTATATCATAAAAGTAGAAACTTTAATTTACAGAGAGTCCTAGCTTTTGGCTTTCTTAGTGAAAGAGAGAGAGAGAGAGATGAGAGAGAGAGAGAGAGAGAGAGAGAGGAGAGAGAGAGAGGAGAGAGAGAGAGAGAGAGAGAGAGAGAGAGAGAGAGAGAGAGAGAGAGAGAATATTGAATTACAGTATCAACACGAGACGAAAATGGCCAATATAACATATGCCGGCATGAATGAACGTTCTACATTTTTTTCTTTTTCCAATAATGGAGTCTACGCTCTACTGAGCCGATATAACCACTATAGGGAATAGGAATTAAAATAAACAAGTCTATAAAACAAACTCCTACATGTAATCCCTTAATATATGTTAATTTTCATATTTTCTAGAACTAATTCTCATAAGTAATTCTCTCTGACTCTTTCTCTCTCTCTCTCTCTCTCTCTCTCTCTCTCTCTCTCTCTCTCTCTCTCTCTCTCTCTCCTCTCTCTCTCTCTCTCTCTTCTCTCTCTCTCTCTCTCTCTCCTCTCTCTCTCTCTCTCTCTCTCTCTCTCTCTCTCTCTCTCTCTCTCTCTCTCTCTCTCTCTCTTTCTCTCATTTTCCATTATCAAAGGTTTCTTGGCATTCTTTGGTCACTTTTCAGCCAAACCCGCGAGGCCCATTTTTTTGGCTTCTTTTCCTTCTGAACCCAAATAATCATTTAATTCATCTAGATATTCCTTGTATGTACTCAGAAACGGTTGATATGAAAATGGATCTCTCAATAAATGAAAAAAGGATTCCAATCCATTCCTTAGTATATATTTATGCTTGTTTATGTACATATGCTTCCAAAGGTATGTATGAGTGTGTGCACTCTATAATTTGCAATATCCTGATGTGGGAGATTAAAATAATTTTCTTCTTCAACGGCTCTTCCCATAATAATAATAATAATAATAATAATAATAACAAAAGGAGATGAAAACAGGTCATATATAGGAATAAAGATTATAAAAAAAATAAAAATAAAAGTTTCATATTATCGAAAAGTGAAGATGGGACTTATATAGTAATAACAATAAAATTAAAGACAAATAATAAGATATGTATTTTTATAAAAGAGAAATCGAAGTAAAGAAATATATATGGAATAATGAAAGAATATAGCTAATGAGATATTAAGTAAAATAAGACGATGCAACTTGCAGAAGAAATTCAAAAGTTTTTTTTTTATATAATCTGTTATTCAGTTCCGCAATTCGCTAATTGCCTTCCATCAATGCCATCGTCTGCAAAGCACTGGTTTTTGTCACAAATAAATATTTGAGTTAAGAGTCGTCCTATTCAGGAGACGAATTGAAGGAGGACCATTTTAAATGAGGTGTTGATGATTAGTTATTAACCTCTGGACTCATCCCTTGCATCCCTTGTGAAAAATAACGGCATAAATATTTTAATTGTATATATGTTTCCTATCCTTCTGTTACGTTCCATATAGCAAACATTAGAAAAGGAAAGAAAGACCAACCAAATGCTATGCCAATAAGAATGGGAATAACACTGTTTTTTCCCTTACTTATCCTCAGACACTTTATTAATCTCCTCTCTTTTTCTATGCTTAAAGTAAATGTACATTATGGTGATATCAAAATTATATTGTCCTTTGAGGTTTATTTTGACGTAATAATATGAAGGTCGAACAGGGGCTAATAATCGAAAGCTACACAGGATTCAAACATCGTGCAAGAGATCTAACAAACACTTTTTAAAGCTTATTTCTAACTCAGTTCTTTTTGTACAGTTGCTTTCCCTGCCTTGTCAACTTTCATTTCAAGTTCTTCATTTTCAAATACAAGGAACTGTTGGGTAACATTCCTTATTACTACTCCATTTTTCTAAGGCTTACTTTATCCTCTTTTGCACAAAGATGTTTCCATAATTCTTCGAGATCTCTATTAATAATCTCTCCTCTGTTATCTGTTATAAATTTCTCTAAGAAAACCAAATGTTGAAGGAAATTAATACAAGGCAATGCTAATCATACAGTATTCCTACTTCTCATTGCATTCATCTGTCTATAAAATGACCTTCTCCAGTGTACTCTACAATATCCTCATGCATATCATCTCCAATGAAACTGTGTGCTTAACATTTTTCCAGATTTTCTTAACTCCATCCGGCTCGCTTAGGGATCCAAATAGTTTATTTAAAGGGCATATTCCTGAAACATCTTAGGCAGTGGGGCAATGACAATCTTACTGCTTTTTTTTCTTAAACAAGCAAGAGAATACTTCCACCAAGAATGATTCTTGATTAGCTTGTGCAAGGCGCGCCTCTCAAGAATGTTCTTACTTTTTGCCAGATAACGTCGTTCTTCACCAAAAGTCTTCCTCTCTCTCAATCTATCTCTCATCCACGCTCTCTTCTTTCAAAGTCTCATCTACATGCTCAGTCTTGAGGTCTCCGATACCATCGCTCTATCTAGACACATAAGCGGGTCACTTGTCGGTCAGTCTGAAATATATGAGCTTTGGGGTGCATGTGGGGTTTAAAGGTCCCAGACAACCTTGGTGGTAGCCTTACCATTAGTGTTAAATCAGGTTTGCCAGGTATACCATCTCTGGGTGCAGTTATGGCTCTCTATTGATAATATTCATAGGTTTTGCTACCCCTCTAAGAATTTTAATTTTGGCACATTTGCGCTTATGGCTATAGTGAAATAATTTTTTATATAAACATTAAGAAAAATTACTGAAAGTAACTTGAGAAATATGAATACTTCAAACCCAGTTATCACAGTCATTATATGACAGCATGTCGCTTAAATGATCCTTTGCCTATGCAATTACTTTATACTCAAAACTAATATAAACAAGAAAATCTTGAATGTAAATTTAATCAACAATCAATAATTTATCAAGAAAGAAAAATTATAAAAATAAAAAAATAAGCATATATTTATCTAGTATGCTAGATGTAAGCAAAGATATCCATTCTTGTAATCAGGATGATCACGGACCATCTGAAGTAGCTCAACAGGTAATATTAGACTCCCAAAACCTTAATATTTAGTAGTCACGTTAATCTAATTAATATTCAACTTAGGTGGTAATGGCAAAATAAAAATAAAGTAAGAACATAAATATTTACTAGAAAGAAAGAAATGCAGAGAAATAGCAAATTAATTACATAAGATAAAGGATATTCAACGCTTTCAATGGAGAGAACCCATAATTCTATATGATAAATAGTTTTGGTATTTTTCTAAGCTTTCCTAAACATTCTTTACCTTCTAAAAAAAATACATTTTATATTACCTATCCATCTAGAAGAAATCAGTGGTCGAAATTATCAAGAAAACACCAAGGAATAATGTATTAGGCTGGCCCATGGCACCAGCCGCCCATTGTGATACTACTGAAGAGCTACTGAATGTAAGTAGATCTAGCCAGGACAGTTCAGTGCTAAATCTTCCTTCAGTTGCAGTTCTTCTCCTATACCTACATAGGAGAAGTACACAGGATATTTTGGTGTGCTTGTTACATATGTCTAGTAATCCTTTCACATCTGACAAGTCACATCACTCCACATTACTGTTCCCCTTTGTTTTCTACTCATCATTATTAGGTATTCATTGCTTTAACTGTCTCATAGCCAGTATTTCATTGCTTACCATTCTCTACTCTCTGCCTTGTCCGTTAGCTGCTACTTTTCTTGATTTTTATAGGTGACCGAGCCCGATGACGACATTTTTTTTCCATTTCGGTGTCACACATAAAAAAAATAGAACAAAATACTTCCTTTATAACCTAGGATCCCCTCCTTGATATTGAGGCCTAGAATTTATTTTGCTACTCACTTGGGCCAAGAGCAAGATATTCATACACATATTACTACTCTACATCAACCTTTTACTTCATCTTCTTTTCCCATGTTTAGTTTTTATTTAGGTATTTAGGTCACTGAATTTGCGATTACAGTCTCACAAATGCTCACTTCATTTGTTTTTTATTATTATAAAAAGTCTATAAACAACCAAATATCACTTAAGGAAATATTCTATGAGAAATTGCATACGCTTTTGTAATTATACCAAATTCACATATATTTCATATGCATGCAAAGAATAAAATAATTGTTTTACTCTCTTTAATTTTTACAAAATTTGGAGCACTATTACTTACTTTGGTATTACATTATCTAGTTCTGTAAACTGCTCAATATTGATATTTTTATCAATTATTGACACTGCAGAGTTTGTGTCCAACAATGCAACAGAAATAGGGTACTAATTAATTGAAGTCATTCTTGCAAGAAATGTAAGTAAATTTTGTTATTTAATCAAAATTTCGGACCATTTACTTTTATTTAACAGAACTAACATTACTAAGTTCAGTACTTGAATTATAGTGAAGTGTTTCTACCGCAATTGCTACTAAAAGAATCTCACTACACAATGGACAATAACTGTAAGTCCGAGTACTTAGCTGCTATAATAACAGGGTTTCTATTTATTGCAAAACTTCTCTAGTGTTTAAATGGAGTTCCTGATATACCTCTTCAATGCAATCAT
>JAXCGZ010013896.1:45000-47028 GCA_037179515.1 Halocaridina rubra | reverse complement strand
TCCTTTTTACACTATGTGAGAGTAATATTAAATTTTAATTTATTTTTTTTTCTATTTTTTTTTCAATTTAATACAGCATTGTTTCAGGATTTCATGAAATTGATAATTGGAGAGGAATGATGTCATATGAAATTTATGAATGGTTCTTTTGTACTTATCTGAAAAGAATGCTTGGCGGTTATGGTTCGGTGCTACCAGGAAATATATATTTAATATCATAGAAAGTTTTTTGGCACCTTGTTTAATACTCTTGGCGCTTATGTCAGCTCGTACCTCGTTAGACTCGTTATCTGTCATGTGAGACATTACTTTTATAGTAATTGGCAATTGGATTGGTATATTATTGCAAACCTCCTTTGATACCTCATCAATTTTTCCTACACTTTATATCTTATACACACATATTTTACATTACTACTACTACACTTCATAGCTTATACACACATATCTTGCACTACTACTACTACTACTACTACTACTACTACTACTACTACTACTACTACTACTACCATCATTATCATCATCATCATCAGCATTATTATTATTATTATTATTATTATTATTATTATTATTATTATTATTATTATTATTATTATTATTATTATTATTATTATTATTATTATTATTATTATTATTATCATTATTATTTTTATTATTATTATTATTATTATTATTATTATTATTATTATTATTATTATTATTATTATCATTATCATTATCATTATCATTATTATTATTATTATTATTATTATTATTATTATTATTTTATTATTATTATTATTATTATTATTATTATTATTATTATTATTATTATTATTATTATTATTATTATTATTATTATTATTATTATTATTATTATCATTATTATTATTATTATTATTATTATTGATGCTGCTACTACTGCTCATCACTATTACCGCTTTTAGCACAGAAGTTAAACATCATTCATAACCACGTGCAACTTTCAGTCTCTGCTTCGAAGAAGAAAAATGAAACGAAACTTCCACAGAACGATTTATTTACATTGTTATATCAAATGTACAAACCACTGAAAATTTTATTTACTTGTTACTCTGTCGTGGGAAACGTTATGAAGGTCACGTGGAAACAGTATTTACTGTCACGTGATAACAAGTATTACCGGGTAATACCTGCACTGTTACTGAAAAGTTGTTGTAATATAATAGCAAAAATATATGTTGTATTCGTCATAGATACCCTCTCTGGCTTTATTTATGTGATGTTTAGTGGTTTTTTTTATATTCGAAAAGCTGATTCATTAGTTAATGTATGACTTTGTTTCATAAAATAAACTATGTCTTATTTATATAAATTTTAAACTGTGATGTAATGGATTTAAGTTTATTGTCTCTAACGCAGGAATATACGTAAACTGTATTTTAAATATTTATCTGAGGATATAAATTGTAATTCAAAGACGCATTTATAGACTGTAACGTAAGGATATATTTATTTAAGAAAAAAATATTTATGACCTGAATCTTGAAAATGTAAGAATTTTCCAGAAAGAAATATTGTTTATGACCTGTAACATTTACCATGTAGTAAGTTGGCCCATGGCACCAGCCACCCTTTGCAACACTACAGCTGAAGATTTTTTAGACTTATTTAGGACTGTTCCGAAAAGCTTGATGTTAAGTTTTCCTTCAGTTACAGAACCTTTTCTATGCCTACATCTATACAAAATATTCTTTCATATTCGCTAAACATTTTCTAATTATCCTTTCACATGTTACAAGTCACAGCATTCCCTCACTAATTTTCTCTTTGTTTTATGTTCTTCGTGCCCAGGGCCAAAAAGGACAATTTTCTTGGCCGTCCTGGTATTAAAAAATAAAGCAGAAAATAGCGTCTCAATGAAATAATTCATGCAATGGGTAACGTAGAAGTGTACACATTTATAAAATAATGAATTCCTTTTACAGCTTGAAATATAAATATATACATTTAGTCTCAAAATAAAAAATGCATTTTTGCAATCTGCAAGCGCAAAGATATATACATTTC
>JAXCGZ010013896.1:30000-40000 GCA_037179515.1 Halocaridina rubra | reverse complement strand
TATATATATATATATATATATATATATATATTGCAGTAGAGCAGATGATCCTGTAAAATTTAGGTTTAATTTGGCTCTTATAGGACCATTAGGATAGAAAAATGGGGGGGGGGGGGTATGGGAAAGTTAGGGGTGATAGCCCTGAAGTTATGAAGAAATTATATACAGTTGTACAAAATGTGTACATATGTGTATGTAGGCTTTCTAATAATTTTTTGTTTAAATATTCATTGTCTTGTTTTAACACCACGATATAACAGATATACACTAATGAAGAAATATTTTTCAAATATTGATTTCTGAAATAGTTATGTGTAATGTCTCTTGTTAAGCTTTAGAGCATTCTGTAACATAGATGCCTCATAGAATAATACAGAAACCTGAGGACAAACATGATCTAAGAATTCTCGACTCAGAATTATCAAGAGCCAATCTAATCAAAGACGAGAGACGGAAGTCTCAGCTACTTACTGTCATGCAGATCATCGCCCACCGTCACTAGTTTGACACCGATAAATTTGGGAAGACCTCCAATGGTAACTCCGTCGTGTTTGTCAATCTCCAGAGGCATGGGAGGTCCCCTGACGTCGCCGTGGTTCTCACGCCACGCCGTCAGTGAAGGGAAAGAATGGTTGTGTCGCCACTCGTCTCCATCGTCAACATCTATCGTGATACTATGTCCGCGTCTTTCGGCTCGAATCGTATGCCACTTTCCGTCGCCAATGGGGCGCCCTTCAGCGCAGGCTATCCTCGCTGCCCATCCCGCTCCTGAGACCGAAGCACAGGCAACACTTGCTCTTAACTGGTGAGAGAAAAACAGCTCAATGTCAGTATGTATAGTAAGTTCGAATAGAATGAGTAAGGGTATGGTCACATTGAACGTGATTTGATTGAGGTCAGTGGGTTGTCTAGGAGGTTGGTGGCAAGAACTGGTTCGTATTAACTAATGTGACAGGCCTTACTTAGTTGACATGAGCTTATTCTTACGGCCGACCTTTTATACAAATCGCTGTAAGTGTGGCCTTATGCTAATAATTTTTCCAGAAAAGTCCACTTTTCTCCTATTCCTACTGCTCTCTACTGAGATTGAATACGAATAACTTATTGCAGAGTCTAATGATAATGAAAATATGAGGAAATTGCAGAGTGCACATGGATAATTTAGATAGGAAAAAAAAAGGATATGAGGGACCTGCATAACATACATGTAATGTGAACGAATGTTGTGTATGCTGTGCAGCTAGATGTAAAAGCATACCAGTGCGAACACCATTTGTCCGAACTCTCATTTGCACCGTGACAACTTCGGATGGAGGCGTGAAAGAAAGTGCCATTTTCATATAGGACTGAGTCGTCAGAGTGCTAGGCACTGTTGGAGTGTCACACTTGGGAGCAGACCATCCACTGTCACATTCGCAAGTTGGGGTCTTCAACCCACCAGTGCAAGTCCCTCTGATGCCACAACTACCCAGACCTCCTGCACAGGCAGATTCTTGCATAGGGCATCCAGGTACAGAGCCCTTGCTATATGCCACCTCACCTAAATCGACCAGCTAAAAATGCACAACATAAAACATAATAATTTCATAATGCAAGTTTGTGAAGTATTGTATGACATATTATGGCACTGTTTAGTTGAAATATGAATTTAATGTACATAGCAAGTGAATCTTGAGGCAAATCCTTTCTTTAAATGCACTCTCAACAAATGTTATTAACCACCTTTTATAACTAGCAATAATTATGGAGCATTATTAGACATTATTACTCAGTACTGTTCATAATGTCTAGTATTACCAAGTGTTTCTTTACCTGGTCATTAATATTCAAATGTGAAATACAACCGCTGAAGGCACTTCTTGTAGGGGCCTCCCCCCATCCATAATCTTCCCGTTTAGTTGATGACTGGGCTAAGCCACCCACTTGAAGAGGTCCATGACTTTCCCAGTGTTTGGGTATGTTGGGTATGCTCCATAACGCTCTTGCTATACAATGAGCATCGTCTCTGGGTTTCTCTTCCCAGCCAGCTCCACATGCGTCCACCATTAGTGCCACTCCCTTGAGTTATAGAAAGGGAAGTTTGTTCATATATACTCTTCCTTCTAGTCAGTAGTCAATGAAAGTCAAATTTAAAAGTAATTGACCTTAAATTATCAACTCTCAAAATGGTTTATGTACAGTGTGAGCAGTAGTTATAAAAATAATTCGTAGTGTTCTTGACTGTTATATATATCATGTATAATTTTTTTATTAATTATTTATGACAATGGTTCAATATCGATCTGTAAAAACTAAAAAAAAGTTACTCTCATCTTGTGAAATTTATATCTTGAAACGTATCAAACTCTTAAACGTCACAGACTAGTTTTAATTTTTTACTTTACTTCTGAAAATCTTAAGTTTTACCTCAGTATCCAGATGTACATGTAACATATGCCACTCCCCGTCATTTATAGTCGATTTGACTCGTAACTTTTTAGAATCACCAATTCCCTCGACCAGTAACTCCGGGAAGGAATTTACAATCTGGAGAGCCAACATAGGAGAGGAACTTCCAGGAACTGAAGTATTGGGAACAAGAGGACCTGAGTATAGAAGTAAACCCTGGGAACTGGTTGTGAGGACCCGTAGCGATATGGTCGTTGGTAAACAGGGTGGAAATGGCTTCACCCAACCCCAGCCTGAGCCACTGAAAGACCTCACTAGGATTTTACAACGGGGACCCACAGATCTTCCAGGGCATATGCACCTGTGTTTGGAGGAAAAGGAAAAATTATCTTTTATAGGAGAAAATTCTCTCGTACAAAGAGGTTTTTAAGCAAAATATTCTGAGTGATTTCATGAAAAGCTACACATTTCAAAGCTATTGCAAAAAGGAAACATTTTGAATTGAAGAATAAGAAGGAGACGATACCTGCTTCCAGATGGGAAATTCGCACATCTACCGCCATTGAGACAACTTTCAGCCGTACAGCTGTCAGGATCGAAGGCATAAGTATTTTCATTAAGACTCCTTTGGATGTGGCACTTGGAAGGTCGGATAAGTAACGGAGTTACCAGAGATGTTGTGTTGGTATCAACAACCTAAAAAAACAACGATGTCAAAAAGAGATTACCGGAGCAATGACATAGTGAACTGTACAGGCTGTCCGATAAGTCTGGCGCCAGTGATGTTGATCCTCATGGTTGTATAGGCAGGGGAGGACCTGTGGTGTTGGCACCAAGGGGATAATGGCACCCACTCCGCTGCTTGCTTAACTGTTTTCAGTATACTTGAGCATAACCCCAAATTAATCCCCTGGATTGTATTCTGGGAACTGAAGGCACAGGTGTGTGATATTCATCTCCCAATATATAGCCATGATAATCCCTTGGAATACGTTCTCGGAATTCTTGAGGGCACAGGTATTTGCTGATCAATTCTAAGATGATTGGCTCATAAATCAGATAAGTACATATAATTGTGTTACTACAGATCCCTTTATATTCAGGGAAATCCACAAGCACACTGTAAAGTGTATGAAAAATCTGTTGAATTGAATGGGTGAACATGAAGAGCATATATTGTATATTATGAATAAAATATCCATTGGTTCCAAACTTTTGGGACACCCTGTAGAAATCTTTTTTTTTATTACAGTTTTAGTTAAGGCTAAAAGTGTTTCATCCTCATATGATATGCAGAAAAATGCGTTCAAATTAAAAAAAATAGGGAACAAAATAGTTAGTATCACTACTAAGGTCATGCCGTCACTATCTCTGAAAAAAGATAACAGAAAAAACTCATATTCACAAAAGATTAAGTACAGAAAAACAGAAAAAACTCTAATTTTTAGTAGAAAAATCACTTAGAAAAAGAAAGGAAACATTTCGACATTTTTCAAGAAAATAGAATCGCCAGAATATCCTGTTGAATGATTGGAACATACCTGAAGAGGCAGAGCTGTCGAAGCAAGAGAGGCAGCTGCTGCTGCCGAAGCTGAGGATACGGGGGGACGCCTCTCTTGAGTGTGTTTGAGTGTGGAGAGGGCAAAGTCTTCGGGTTCCTCCATACGGGTATTTGGAAGGACATCAAAGAACCCCGAATTGGCTTCCTTGTCCAATCCTCTTTTGTCAAACAAAGCTGAGGGCTCTCTCAGCATCACCGAGAGACCAGTGGCTTTTTCCAACTTCATTTTTTTCATTTTTTTATAAACAAAAAGAATATGCAAAAATATGTTAGTTAATCTAGAAAAGAAAAAAATATATCAAAAGTATATAAAGGATATATAAGTATTACACAGACATTGCTTTGACCTAGTTTCTTTACTTATTTTCTTGGAATCGTGTCTATTTGACCCTTCCTGTATGATGATATATTTATGACTAAAATGACGAAAAGAAATTATATATTGTGAACACAGATATATGTAAAATGTGCATAAAGTTTTCACGTCATATCAATAGAATATTTAACTAAACTGTAATAAAAAGTTTGTACATGTAAGTTATTTAAATATGAAATACACATGAAAACATCATATTCTGAAAAGAAGTGCTTTTATTCTGTATACACACACTCAAATCAGTCTATCTATCTATCTATCTATCTATCTATCTATCTATCTATCTATCTATCTATCTATCTATCTATCTATCTATCTATCTATCTATCTATCCATCCATCCATCCATCCATCCATCCATCCATCCAAATACATACATACATACATACATACATACATACATACACATAAACATATACATATACATATACATATACATATATATATATATATATATATATATATATATATATATTATATATATATATATATATATATATGTAATGAAATCTGTGAATATATATACAAAATTCCTAGGCATAAAAGTACACACACATTTTTTCGTTATACAATGTAAAGAAATACACGTATAAAAAACTCGAATGTTAAAAATTACTGGCATTGTGGATGCTTAATTTTTATGAACCCAATATGTTATGGCAGCAAAGGTAGTTTATTTTACATAAAATGGAACATTTTTACCAGACTTAGGCGCAATATATATATATATATATATATATATATATATATATATATATATATATATATATATATATATATATATATATATATATATATATAATCAGCGTTGTTGTTGTTTCGCTGTTTCATGTGTCTGTTACACCCCAATCGAGTTTGTTGGGCACAGACAGGTTGGAGACGGGGAAGTGAGACAGAATGCCGTTCCTAACTCCTTACAGTTGACTCAAGCATGGATTTGTCACTGCTGAGTTGAGCATTCTAACCACTATGCTACGCGGTTCCCACTCTACTTTAATAGTGTAATGACATTTATTCTTACTTAAATAGAAGAGATATATTGCTAATAAAAATTAATAAATATTTGTAAAAGAAAAAAAAAACCTTTGGGAGAGTAATTTAACTTATAAAGTTAAAAATATATGAAAAGAAAACTAGATGTTAAAAAAAATATATGCTTTCATGAAATATAAAAATAATTTTTTGAAATTAATTTTACTCTACAGAATGCAGAATATATTCTTGCTTATAAATACACCTAAAAATGTAATAGTGATTTGTTATTATTCACCGTTTTAAATGTGAGATACTGGTGATAGAGAGGAAAATATAAAGTTTTGAACTTAAATGTATTTTCCTGCAATAAAATTTATATTTACTTGCTAATATAGTATAGGGTGTCCACAAAGTCTGGGTACATAGGAAATTTCACTATGCAGACCTATTCAATCTAGTTCACCTGAATTTTGTAAAGCGCATCAAATTATGCATTGAAAATTATGGAAATGATATTGAAAATATTATTTACTAACATTAGATTTAAATAAAATTGTTTTGTTTTAAAAGTATGTGTTAATCTTCTGTGTACCCAGATGAAGTCTGGGTACACAGGAGATTAACACATACTTTTAAAACAAAACAATTTTATTTAAATCTAATGTTAATAAATAATATTTTCAATATGATTTCCATCATTTTCAATGCATAATTTGATGCCCTTTACAAAATTCAGGTGAACTCGATTGAATAGGTCTGCATAGTGAAATTTCCTATGTACCCAGACTTTGTGGACACCGTGTAGTTAAATTATAATGGTGATTTGTTATTCGTAAGAACTAAAATGGAAGAGACATATTGGTAATGCAAAATAAAGAAAAAAATGGAAATAAAAAAGCAAATGGGAGAGAATTTTTTTTTATAAAAATATAAGAAGAAAAAAATATGAAAATAAACATAGAAAAATGTCAGAAATTAGTTTATTAATGAAATAAAAATAATTTAAATGTGTGTTTTTACTTGAGAATTTTCAGAAAAGCATATTTGCTTTTATTAGCAAACTCTGTTTAAGATGCTGTTTTACTATTGACTTTATACAACTAATATTGTACTCATTGAGTTTGCTGAGCTGACATTAAAATTTATAATGCCTGTTAACCATTTTTAATTTTAAGCATTTCTACATATTAACTGATAATTTTTTAATGTTACTCAGATATTTTAATTAATAATGGCACTTTGTTACTGTATTTAAGTATTTATAATGATAATCAAAATATCGTAATGTTAATAAATGCTTTATGTTTTTGCCGCTAATGAATCATTTCATTTCTGTAAACATTGAAAGTACAATATCGCGTAAAGATTCTGTTTTGTAATTGACCCCGCACATCTAGTGTTACAATTTTAGAGCTTACTGAGTTAAAAGATGGCTACCTACCACCCGAGAGACGCTACTACCCGCTCCCTTCCATTCCTTAATGACTTTGCTGAGGATAAAGGGCAGTTTACACGGTCACGGTTCGTCGAACGAGGTTCGACAGACAAGTGTTTGAAGTGATGTTCGAACGTCTGAACGGGGTATTTGGTTGTCGAACACGTTTGTCGAACGTGTTCAACAACCAAATACCCTGTTCACACGTTCGAACATCACTTCAAACACTTGTCTGTCGAACCGCGTTCGACGAACCTTTTGACCGTATGAACCCCCCTTAAGATGTAGGAGACGAAACGACCAAGCAAAAATTTAGATAATTTTTTTTTTTATCAGTTTTTCCCAAGTTCATATAAGGTCGCTTTTTCTCGCTAGCCAACTGGAAAATAGTGTCAATTTGCACTTGGTGTTTTATAGCTGGATGATCCTTTTTACACTAGCCCTTTTCATTGAACCGGGTTTGGGATCAGCTCTGTGTAAAGCTGGCTTGCTCCCCAGTGGACGTAAAATAACGCTTTTTTCTAATGTAAACATTTTTTTTTCATTTTATCATATATGGTCACTGTTTCTAACTATTCTTTTTTTTTGAGAATAGTTTCTGAACTACCTAAGATTTTTGCAACCATATTCTTTTCCTGACATTTAAGCCTATACAGTTATCCAGATTTCAGATAGGCACTTAGTTTCAGATAGGTACTCAGTTGATCTGACTTATTTCCCTATATTATATGCCAAATAAGCTTTACATTTCCCATGATCATATAGGGATGCTGTTTCTCAGTATCCCTTTGGAGGCTACTGTTGCTTTTAACAGCTAGATACCTTTCCCAACACAAACCTACTTCCTTTGCTCCTTGCTTGGGGTTGACATTGTATTGTTCCGATCTTTTAACTTTTACAGCAGATTTTTCTCATGTTCATATAGGGTCACTTACCTTTCTGGAATGCAAAGCCAGCAATCCCTGAAGCTTGATGGCATCCATGAACATATCACCATTTTCCTTGGCGCTCACCCAGACGCAGGCGGATGGCACTGAGTGTGTGATGGCACTGTCTCTGAGCCCAGGATGACCTCTGCCATTCTTTGAGGATGAGGAGGATGACTCTTTGGAAGATGGTGGCATCTGGGATGTTTCTGGACTCCTCTGGCTCCCGTAGACACTTACGACTTCCACTTTCGATGTTGCTGCGTCTTGCCCAAGTACTTCTTGTACACTCTTCAAGAGCTTGCCTAACCTGCCCCCTGAAGACTGAGAGGGATGGAAATTGGTGTCATTAATAATAATAATAATAATAATAATAATAATAATAATAATAATAATAATAATAATAATAATAATAATAATAATAATAATAATAATAATAATACATATACATGGCCTCAATCCCCCTTGTAAGGGGGGTGGCGGAGCCAAGAAACAAGCATTCACCACGAACCACACATATCGCAACTATTCCTCTTATCTCCTTAGGAATAGAGGGTTGCCTCGTTCCGTCTCCTTTCACCCTGCTTGGAACACCCACAAGGTATGCAGGCAAGGATATTCTACTATGAGGACCGACAGCCGCAGCTGCTTTACTCCCACATCTTCGTCACATGGTAATTCTCCTCACATCCGTCCATCACACTTCACTGAGTTAGCAGGTGCAAGAAATCTCTTGGCCTGTGTCACCTGTATACAATCTTCTTCCACTCTGTCCTATCTCTTGCACGCTCTCTTCCGTGCTTTACTGACATTCCACGTGCATTCAGTGCCCTTTCCACGCCATCAATCCATCTCGTTCTAGGTCTTCCTCTTGGCATAATTCCAATCACTTCTACATTCCACACTCTCTTCGCTATTCGTCCATGACTCATCCTTTCTAGGTGTCCAAACCAACTCAATACTCTCTGATCTACCCTACCCGACAATTTCCTTTCAACACTCATTCTCTGCCTGACATCCTCATATCTTACGCTATTTATTCTAGATACAACAATCATACTTCTCAAACACCTCATTTCCATTATATTCAACTTTCTGTTTTAATACTCTCTTGCATTCCAAGTCTCTCCTCCATGCAATTCTGTCAGCACAATATAATAATAATAATAATAATAATAATAATAATAATAATAATAATAATAATAATAATAATAATAATAATAATAACAATAATAATAATAATAATAATAATAATAATAATAATAATAATAATAATAATAATAATAATAACAATACTGCTACTACTACTACTATTACTACTACTACTACTACTACTACTACTACTACTACTACTAATAATAATAATAATAATAAAAATAATTATGATAATAATAATAATAATAATAATAATAATAATAATAATAATAATAATAATAATAATAATAATAATAATAATAAGTATAATAATAATTATTATAATAAATATAGCAATGTCTACTACTACTACTACTACTACTACTACTACTACTACTGTTGTTGTTGTTGTTGTTTTTGTCGTTGTCGTCGTCGTCGTCGTCGTCGTCGTCGTGGTTGTGGTTGTTGTTGTTGTTGTATTTTTTGACATTTAATTTTTTACATATTTGTTTTTCAATATTTTTTTTTTATTTTATTTGTACATTTGTTTGTATTTAGTATTTATTTATCTTTTGTATGTCTGTTAATTCATATAAAAGGGAAAAGAGCCAAGGTACATAGAATCTATGTATTTATACATTTATTGAACTATTAGGTAATTCATATTTTTACTGAGTCTATTTATTTACCCTTTTAACTTAAATGTTTATTGATATTTTGTGTATTTTATTCTTTCATGTATTTATTCATTTATGTATTATTTTTCTGTGAATTTTTATAGTAGTTATTAATTTCTTATTTCATTGTATCTTCCTATTCGTATATATTCATGTGTTTATGTTTATTTGTTGGTTGTAAGCCCTAATACTACTTAATACAAACATTATTAGCATCGTTATGAATTCCACATTAATTATGCAAAATATGTGATTATAATTTATTTTTAATTTAAGGAAGCTGATTACTCTTTCAGGTTGTCACCAGAGTTAATGAGGATATCCTCAAATTATGTAAACAAAATTAGATTTTAATTTATTATTATTATTATTATTATTATTATTATTATTATTATTATTATTATTATTATTATTATTATTATTATTATTATTATTATTATTATTATTATTATTATTATTTTCTATGATGGGTGGTTTCTATTTGAGTTAGGTGCCAACAACTTCTGCCTCCCATAGTTCGCTCTCTTTT
>JAXCGZ010013896.1:12500-25000 GCA_037179515.1 Halocaridina rubra | reverse complement strand
ACATATACAAGGAACAAAAGTGGCCCTAAAACTGAACCCTGTGGAACTCCACTACTAACTCTTCTCCATTCAGACACTGAGTGTCTTACTCTAACCCTCTGTTCCCTTCCTTCTAAGTAAGTTTTTATCCATTCCAAGACATTTCCACCTATTCTAGCCATTGATTGCAGCTTCCTAATAAGTCTCCCATGTGGAACAGTGTCAAACGCTTTCTGGAAGTCTAGGAATATGCAATCTGCCCAGCCCTCTCTTTCCTGTAAGATTTGGCTTACCTCATCATAAAATTCTAATAAGTTTGTTACTGTTGATATTCCTTCTCTGAAGCCAAGTTGCCTCACTGACAAAAAGTTGAAGGATTCCAAGTGAAGAGAGATATGTTTCCTTAGTAGTTTCTCCATAACTTTGCAAACTATGCTGGTCAAGGAAACTGGTCTATAGTTCAGAGCCGTATCCCTCCTTCCCTTTTTGAAGATAGGTATCACATTTGCTTGTTTCCAGCATCTTGGAATCTCCCCCGACTCCAGTGACTCCTTAAATATGATACTTAGTGCCACTGATATTGTGTTTGCGCATTTTTTAAGCACATGAGGGGATATGTCATCAGGACCTGTAGCTTTATAAACATCTAAATCCATCAGCGCCTTGCATACCTCTGTGGCTGTAAGGTTGATGTTCTCTAATACCGGCCCTTGAGCTTCTATCACTGCAATCTGAGGGGGTGGGGTATTTTGTACTGTAAATACTGACTGAAACTCCTTGTTCAATTCTTTGCAGATCTCTTCGTCCGTCTCAGTGATGCTTCCATCCGCTCTCTTTAGCCTTAAAACCTGTTCTTTTACCTTCAGTTTTCCTCTGATAAAGCTGTGGAAAAGCTTGGGATTTTCTTTAGCCTTCCTGGTGATGTCCCTCTCATAATCTCTCTCTGCCTCTCTCCTTTTACTTAGGTAGTCATTTCTTGCTCTTTTGTAGGTTTGCCAGGCATTTATGTTTTTTTTCCTCCTATACCTTTTCCAGCATTTGTCTCTCCACTCCTTAGCTCTTTTACACCCATTATCGAACCATTTCTCTCTGGCATGAATTACACCTACTTTGGTGACAGGTATGCAGCAATCTACTATCTTCCCATATTTCTCACAAAAGATGTCATACATTTCTTGTACAGATTTGTTGTAAAATAAGGTTCTCCAGTCAATAACTGCAAAAAGCTCATTCATTTTGATGTAATCTCCTTTCGGATAGTTCCTCCTCATGTCCTCAGTGCCTCTACTCTCAGGAAGAATGTCTTCAATGATATACTCCATCAACAACACACAGTGGTCACTCTTTCCAATTGGTGGTTCATACTCAATATTTTCAATATCCAACACATTATCTGTGAACACTAGATCAAGTAGTGATGGCTCATCCCCACCCCTGGCTCTTGTTGGTTCCATTACATGTTGGTGTAGGAAATTCCCTTGTATGCAATCTAGGAATCTTGCCCCAAATGAGTCCTCACCACTGTGTGGGTCAAGATTTATCCAATCTATCTCTTTATGATTAAAGTCTCCCATAATCAAAATCCTACATTTTTTCTCCCGTGCCATGTTAACAACTGAGTTTATGACTTCAATAGTACCTATATGACTTTCCTCATAAATTTCAAGCCTATTTTGGTTCCTTGGTGGGTTGTATACAACAGTTATTATAATGCTCTCTGACCCAGTATTTATGCGAGCAACAAGAAATTCCCTGAACTCACTTTCTATAGCCAAGTTTATTTCTTCAACTTGAATCCTCTCACTTATGAGCAGTGCTATCCCTCCACCAGTCCTCTCAGATCTTTCGACCCTTAGTATTCTGAAGCCCTTAGGAAAAACTGTGACACTGTTTATGTCCTCACTCAACTTAGTCTCTGTAATTGCTACTATATCTGCCTTACTGTTGTGGATCCTATCTTTTAATTCTACTGCCTTACCAGCTAATCCATCAGCATTTGTGTATAACAATCTTAATGAGGCCCCATCCCCTGATCTTCTGTCATTATCTTCTTTATCTCCCCTTTGTCTGGAAGTATTCTGTAACGAAAATTTTTCTTCTCTTCTTCATTTCTTTCATCATTTAACCTTCTTGCCTCTTGCAACAAGTTTTTGATCTTTCCCATCTCTTCCTGTGTTCTGTATCGTCTAATGAACACTTCTTTGCATTCTTGAAGGTCTTTTAGACTTTTTTTTCTCAACAATATTTCCCTACATGTTTCCCCTCTCTCAAAGGTTACTTTTGTTGGTCTCGGCTTTCCTTCCCTCGAATATTTACCTAGTTGGTGTATGTTTACAATATCCTCAGGACCACATACTACTCCAAGCTTTCTTATCAGGTCTACAACGCTAGCTTTATTTTCTTCAAGTCTCCCCTGCCATGTTGGTTCCTGGGATTCACTTATGCCTGAGATTACCACTGTCTTCTCCTTATCAAGTGCCTGTCTGATGAGTGGGTTTGCCCTTTCCATCACAACGTCTTTCATTTTTTCGATTACTGTCTCTTTATAGTCAACTGTTTGTATGTTTTCCAGTGCCACCACCTTTACAGCCTCTTTTACTGCCACATTTCCCTTTAGTGCATCAGCAAAGGACGTTTTCATGGCATCATTTTCCATATTCAGCTCCTGGAACTCTTTTCTGAACTGTTCAATGTTTTCCTTAATCTGAACATTCCAAGCAGCAATCTCGTCTCTCTCAGAAGAGAGCAGTGAACTAACATCTAATTCCTTTAGGTTGTCATTTAGCTGTTTGTTTTTATCTTCTTGTTTAGAAATTCTAGATTCTAGTTGACTCTTTTCCCCTTCCAGCTTCTTTATTCTTTTTTCTAGTTCCTTTCTCTCCTGCCCTTGTGCTTTATTTGCTTCCTCCAAAGATCTTATTTGTTCTCTGAGTGTTTCATTCTCTTTCATTTCTCCATCCATATTCCGAATTTTATCATCAAGGCTTATAACCATTTCCTCTAACTTCTTGATTCTCTGTTTAAGTCCCCTGATGACTACCCCTTCTCCCGACCCATGGGTGGGAGAGGTTTGGGACAGAGATGGCTTCATTTTTATGTTCTCCCTCTCACAGAATATAGAAAGAAGACGAGAAAGAGGAAAAAAAGAAAAGAGAAAAACTTCTAATTTAGCTTCACACAGAATTTTTATATCTCCATATAAGTGCTATTTAGTGACTCAGTTTGTCTCCTTTCCGGTAACACACATCTTAACTTAAAAACTTGACCATGGTAATTTAAGTATAAAAAGAAAAAGAAAAACAAAAGTCAAACCTGAAGGAAAATTCGAATTTGTGTTTGAGGTGGCACCCACCTGTTTCTGTTATATATTCTTCCTAACTGATAAACTGACTTGCTAACCAAGATATGTTATCACGGGATTAGACTTTACATTTAACTCAATATATATACAAAATAACAAAATAGTAAAAGAGAAAGCTAAAAGAAAAGCAAAAAAAAAATGAAGAAAATAAGACTGCTGTACTACTTGGCAACTTAACTCAGTACTGTTGACAGGTGGGTATTTGGTAATTTTTTTTTTCTTTTATTATTCAATTTTTTCGTGTATCAAACTAACTAACTAGTTAATATAAATGGGAAGGATACTGATTTTAACAATATATAGAACCACAGGATCAGGTAAACGGCTTAAGAGCTTTCCCCAGTTTACACAAAAAATTAGGTAATGTGATGTGATGGCTCCACCTCTGGCAACTCTTCTAGATTTTCCTCAAGGCAGAACTGGACGGCAGCTTCTCTCTCTTCTTCACGAAAAAGTTCTCAATTTTTTTTCCTTTAATATGAACAGTCTCGTCTTACAACAAATATAAGTTTTTGTACTCACAATACTCTGCAGGATTTCAGATTTATGGAAATTATGGTAAAGTTTTCCACTAAGCACTTAGTCACTCGAAACAGTTAAAAATTTAAGAGGAGCAATTCCGTGTGTCACTGAACGCGCGGTGTGTGTATGTGTGTGTTTGTGATTACCTAATTGTGATTACCTAATTGTGTTTACAGGAAAGAGCCCAAAGCTCGTATCTTCCCGTCTCCTGATCGGTTCCATTTTAGACTTAGTGATACTTATCGTACCTGTCCTTAAAACTATGGATTGAGATAGCATTAACTACCTCCTCGCTTAGCGAATTCCAATTATCAACTACTCTTACACTGAAAAAGTATTTCCTTACATCCTGCAAAGAAGTTTTCTTACGAAGCTTCAAACTATGACCTCTAGTTCTAGAGCCAGCCATATCGAAATATCGATCCCTATCCACTCTATCATAACCATGAAGGAATTTAAAGACTGTCACCATATCCCCCCTTACTCTTCTAGCTTCGAGTGATGGCAAGTCTAATTCCCTCAGCCTCTCTTCATAACCGAGATTGCGTATTTCTGGCACCAGTTTCGTGGCATGGCTTTTTCAAGTGCGGATTCCAAAAGGGGGCTGCATATTCGAGTTTTGTCCTCACATAGGTTACATAAATATTTCTGAACATTTCCTTGTCCATGTGCCTGAAGGCTACCCTTACATTTGATAAGGATGCATATGCTGCCCTTACTACGCCATTTATATGTATTTCTGGAGACAAATCTGCCAGTATGTTTACTCCTAGATCTCTCTCATTTTCTGTCTCTTGAAGTTGTACTCCAGCCACCGAGTAGTCAAGCTTGGGCCTTCTTGCACTTGTACCCATTCTCATTACCTTACATTTTGAGGTATTGAATTTCATTAGCCACTTTTCTGACCACTCATGCAGATTATTTAGATCCTCCTGAAGTTCTCTACCATTGTTCTCGTTTTTTACTTTCTTCACAATCTTTGCATCATCTGCAAACATATTCATGAATGAATTTACAGACTCTGGTAGGTCATTTACATATACAAGGAACAAAAGTGGCCCTAAAACTGAACCCTGTGGAACTCCACTACTAACTCTTCTCCATTCAGACACTGAGTGTCTTACTCTAACCCTCTGTTCCCTTCCTTCTAAGTAAGTTTTTATCCATTCCAAGACATTTCCACCTATTCTAGCCATTGAGTGCAGCTTCCTAATAAGTCTCCCATGTGGAACAGTGTCAAACGCTTTCTGGAAGTCTAGGAATATGCAATCTGCCCAGCCCTCTCTTTCCTGTAAGATTTGGCTTACCTCATCATAAAATTCTAATAAGTTAGACACTGTGTGTGTGCTTGCGTGCGTGCGTGTGTGTGTGTGTGTGTGTGTGTGTGTGTGTATGTGTGTGTGTGTGTGTGTGTGTGTGTGTGCATTGTGGATAAATAAAAGTTTACTCCGTCGTCCAAGAGAAAGAGACCTGAGAACTCTAGAATTTAGGCAAATATTGCACCCTTGACGGTAGGATTAGTCACAACACTGGCAATTCATATTGCGAAGTATTCTAAATATATCATCATCATCATCATCGACCCCGTTTTAATCTTCATAGCAGGAATGATAATAATAATAATAATAATAATAATAATAATAATAATGATAATAATAATAATAATAATAATAATAATAATAATAATAATAATAATAATAATAATAATAATAATAAAAATGATAATGATAAAAATAATAATAATAATAATAATAATAATAATAATAATAATAATAATAATAATAATAATAATAATTATAATTATAATTATAATTATAATAATAATAATAAAAATAATAATAATAATAATAATAATAATAATGATAATGATTGATGATGATGATATGAAAACTACTAAAATTTTATAAAAACAATTGTATAACTGCCAAGAACACAAATAAATTATATTAAGAAACAAATAAATTTACACATTCTTCGGAAATAATTCAGAGAAGAAACTTTATATATAATGATTAAATTATATTAAAAAAATATTATATAAAAATATGTCCACACTCAAACAAATATATATTCAAAAGCACCAATGTTCAACAGATATTACATGAAAGAAAACCACACACCTGAGTTTTCCACAAATAAACTGTCTTTGCAGCTGGTTTCATAGGGTTGTCATTAAGGTCACTGACAATCACAGTCACGGTCTGAGTGCTGGTCAACCCGCCAGCGTCACTCACGGCAATTTTCACTGGTAGAAAACGGTGGGTTTCGCGATCCAGGGGACCACGAGTCCATAATTTGGCACCCCCGCGTCCGCTGTCTATATCTGAAAAAAAATTAGAGACGTTTGCTTTATTTAGGCTAATTAATGAAGTTTACTTTGTCGTATTCTTGAAAAATGTAGTTTTTTTCTTTTTTGGTATTGTTGAAAAATTGAGTTTTTTTTTCTCGTAGAGACAAGGGGACGTGATTCGAATATTTTGGCCCCTTCATTATCACGATCTGTATCAGAAATTAAAGTTTAAATTTTATTTTTTTTATTTTTTTTATGATTGTAGCACCAGGTCGGGCAAAAAAAAAAAAAAAAATCTGCCCTCATCGGACGTGGTCACGAAGAAAACTAAAAATATAGAGAAACAGAGATGGGGAGTGTTGTGACTTGTCAGCTTTGAAGGGATAGTTAGAGATGTGTATCGAATAGCCAAGAATATTCGCTGTTCATGTAGACAAAGGAAAAGAACCGTAACTGAAGGAAGACTCAACGTCGAACTGTTCTGGACAGTCCTATTTAAGTCCAAAGGACCTTACAGCTGTAGTATTGCAAAGGGCAGCTGGTGGCATTAATAATCTTTGGTAATGTTAAATGTTAAGTAGTGCAAAATGATAAGATTGTCTCAGTAAAATGGGAACTGAAATGCTTTTACTTCATAATACTAATTTATTAATTCATGATTCCTAAATCTGGTGTCAGAAAGATTTGGAGCCAATAGATATTTAATCATAATTTACATCATTCGGTTCTCTATGTTCATCCAGTCAACTTGAGTTTTTTTTTTATATCTGTCGCTATTTTGGGATCCACAGGACACAACAGCCTGCCATTCTATGGTTAAGGAAGTATAGATCTTAGCTTTGATGACACACACACACGCACGCACACACACATAAACACACACACTTACATACGAACAAAAGCACACATACACTTGAACACACACACACACACACACACACACACACACACACACACACACACACACACACACTGTTCCACATGGGAGACTTATTAGGAAGCTGCAATCAATGGCTAGAATAGGTGGAAATGTCTTGGAATGGATAAAAACTTACTTAGAAGGAAGGGAACAGAGGGTTAGAGTAAGACACTCAGTGTCTGAATGGAGAAGAGTTAGTAGTGGAGTTCCACAGGGTTCAGTTTTAGGGCCACTTTTGTTCCTTGTATATGTAAATGACCTACCAGAGTCTGTAAATTCATTCATGAATATGTTTGCAGATGATGCAAAGATTGTGAAGAAAGTAAAAAACGAGAACAATGGTAGAGAACTTCAGGAGGATCTAAATAATCTACATGAGTGGTCAGAAAAGTGGCTAATGAAATTCAATACCTCAAAATGTAAGGTAATGAGAATGGGTACAAGTGCAAGAAGGCCCAAGCTTGACTACTCGGTGGCTGGAGTACAACTTCAAGAGACAGAAAATGAGAGAGATCTAGGAGTAAACATACTGGCAGATTTGTCTCCAGAAATACATATAAATGGCGTAGTAAGGGCAGCATATGCATTCTTATCAAATGTAAGGGTAGCCTTCAGGCACATGGACAAGGAAATGTTCAGAAATATTTATGTAACCTATGTGAGGCCAAAACTCGAATATGCAGCCCCCTTTTGGAATCCGCACTTGAAAAAGCACATAGCTAAGCTTGAAAAAGTTCAAAGACATGCCACGAAACTGGTGCCAGAAATACGCAATCTCGGTTATGATGAGAGGCTGAGGGAATTAGACTTGCTATCACTCGAAGCTAGAAGAGTAATGGGGGATATGGTGACAGTCTTTAAATTCCTTCATACTTATGATAGAGTGGATAGGGATCGATATTTCGATATGGCTGGCTCTAGAACTAGAGGTCATAGTTTGAAGCTTCGTAAGAAAACTTCTTTGCAGGATGTAAGGAAATACTTTTTCAGTGTAAGAGTAGTTGATAATTGGAATTGGCTAAGCGAGGAGGTAGTTAATGCTATCTCAATCCATAGTTTTAAGGACAGGTACGATAAGTATCACTAAGTCTAAAATGGAACCGATGAGGAGACGGGAAGATACGAGCTTTGGGCTCTTTCCCGTAAACACAATTAGGTAATCACACACACACACACACACACACACACACACACACACACACACACATGAACAAGCACACACACATACACACACACACACACACACACACACACACACATGAACACGCACACACATACACACACACACGCACACACGAGCACACACACACACACATATAAATAAATAAATATATATATATATATATATATATATATATATATATATATATATATATATATATATATATATATATATATATATATATATATATATATATATATATATACGCAATCGTATATATAATTATATATATAATGAATTGCTAAAATTTGTGTACATCTTTCCAAATTTTGGATTTTGACCAATTCCTATATTAGAAAGCAGTATAGAATTATTAATTTGTTTTGATTTTGAAATGATGAGGAGTGCCTTGAATTGTTTTTTTTTTATTATAATATGATGAAAAATCTTTTTAATATCTAAATAAATTAAAGTAAGAGTTCTTTTTTTTCTGTCATACTAATTCTCTCTCTCTCTCTCTCTCTCTCTCTCTCTCTCTCTCTCTCTCTCTCTCTCTCTCTCTCTCTCTCTCTCTCTCTCTCTCTCTCTCTCTCTCTCTCGTTCACACACATATTCATTATAATAATGTTCCTATTTTCCTTACATATTTTCCTTTTAGTATTCTCTAATTCTAAGCTATTCGGACTTGACTATCAAGCAGTAAATTCTGCCTCAAAAAAGCCAGAGAATTCCTTGATATATAGAACTGCATTGGCTTGTTCCCTCGACCTATTTTTTGTCGGTGAAACTTAGATCTCTTTCTCTAATACTAAAGGGTTGTAAAGATGCAGATAAAAGTCAACGATATTTGGAAGCAGTGAGACATTTTTAGCACACACACACACACACACACACACACACACACACACACACACACACACACACACACACACACACACACACACACACACACGTCTCATTCCCCCTTGTAAGTGGTGTGGCCAAGCCTAGAAGCGCGCATTCACCAAGATCCACTTATACCTCAACTACTTCTCTCAGCTCCTTGGGGATAAAGGGTTGCCACGTCTTCCCCTTTCCACCCTGCTTGGGTCACCCACAAGGTAGGCGGGCAAGGATATTCTACAATAAGACCCAACAGCCGCAGCTGGTTTACCCCAACGCTTCATCACATGGCAACTGCCGTCACGCCCGTCCATCACAATTAACTGAGCTAGTAGATGCAAGAAATATCTTTAGCCCGCCTCATATATATATATATATATATATATATATATATATATATATATATATATATATATATATATATATATATATATATATATATATATATATATATATATATACACGCCAAATTAGCTCGTTATCATATCTGAAAACGTGTATCAAATATATTTTCTTGACCACGACTCGAACCCACAACACACATGACAGGCCATCAGTATCCATAAGGCTGTACCAACTGTACCACAGAAGGTATAAAAGAAATAAGAAATATCTCCGCTAACTGCTGGCGCTAGGGAATGAACACACACTATGAAACAGCGATCGTTCAATTTTCTTCCATTTCTCTGCTTTGCTTGTAGTGTTTCAAAGTATAAAAAGATACAATCGCATGGTTAGGATTTTATGTCTGTTTATAACAATTTAGTAAATTTTAAGCATCCTCTTGTATGAAGGTGATAGCTTTTAAAATCTATCTATCTGTCTGTCTCTCTTTCTATCTATCTATCCTACTTTATGCTCTCACACACACACACGCGCGCACGCACGCACGCACGCACGCACGCACGCACGCACGCACAAACACACACACACACACACACACAGATTACTGCGTCCTTTCGATTATGTATTAACCGCACCGAGATGCGGATTATTACAAACGTAGAAATTAGAATTTTCATCTCCATTACTATCTACAGGGCCGGTGTAGCTCAGAGATAAGAGCGCGTAAGTTGGTAAGTGACAAACCTCAATGACGTTTTAATGCGAATGTGGTTAATTGTGGCACAGAATCGGGTAAAAATAATTTTTATATTTTCTTTCTAAATAGCGGAAAATTCTGGACACGGAGATTACTTTATAGAATAAATTCTGATTCATTTGTTTTGTCAAAATGTCGGTCAGTTATATATATCTTTTTCTTTTTTTTCACAGATTTAATACAGAGGCGATAAGGAAATGTGAGAACCTTCATTTACTTTCAATAGTATTTTAAAAGGTATTTTTTTAATCTTGTTTTTAGCGCTAGACATACATGAAAAGTATCTTTTTTTTTGTTATTGATCTATAAAGCATATTTTATTTTATCTTTTATAAATTTTTGTGGTATTTTAAGTGCTTTAATTTTCATTTAATGTGAAAAATATATGAAAAGGTATTTTATTGATTTATTTTTTAATTTATCATTTTAGTTTTTATTTAGAAAAGCATCATATTTTTTATTTGCTATTTCTAATATTTCAAAAGGTACTTTTTTTTTTTTTATCTTTTGTGATATTTTATAAGTAGATATTTTTAATATTTTAAAAGGTATTTTTTTTTTTATTTTGTGATATTGTAAAATATCCTAATGATAGTGATATTGTAATGGGATTTATATGTCTTTTTATTTTTTGTAATTAAATTTATCTTGCTTTAAGTTTAATGATTGTTTGATTTTTATATTTTTAATCATCTTCATAGTTTTTATTTTGAAAATATTTTTGTTTTTGTTATGTTTTTAATGCTGTTTTGTAATCTATATTTGTGTTTATCTTTTTTAATTTTGTTTATAACTAAAGAATTTTTTTTATTTTAATTTTTCCCAAAATTATCATTAACAGGATAACTCTTTATTGTATTCTGCATATCATAGTTTCTCTCTGTATATGAATTAATGCGTATGTTTGTGTGTTTGTTTGTTTGCTCTTGTAAGTGAATGTGAACTTTCTGTATATTATTACACCTTACTAAGCTTCTTTAACTGGTTTCTTAGCATGACAGCTATCTTAGGGACTCCACGCCTGAAATTTTCAGTGAAATAAGATTATCTAAAAAGGTCTACTATGACATCATGCCGTATTTCACTAACTACTACTACTACTACTACTACTACTACTACTACTACTACTACTACTACTACTACTACTACTACTACTACTACTACTACTACTACTACTGTTATTGTTGCTACTACTACTACTACTACTACTACTACTACTACTACTACTACTACTACTACTACTACTACTACTACTACTACTACTACTACTACTACTACTACTACTACTACTACTACTACTACTACTACTACTACTACTACTGTTATTGTTGCTACTACTACTACTACTACTACTACTACTACTACTACTACTACTACTACTACTACTACTACTACTACTACTACTACTACTACTACTACTACTACTACTACTACTACTACTACTACTACTGTTATTATTGCTGCTGCTTCTGCTGCTGCTATTACTACTGCTTCGCCTGCTGCTGCTAATATTGCTGCTACTATTACTGCTGCTGCTGCTATTGCTGCTGCTGCTATAGCTGCTTCTGCTGCTACGACAATTTTGTCACTACATATTGCGTTACTCTACTATTATTATTTTTACACACTCAATGGCTCTTGAACAAGTATTAAAAATATATGATAATTTTAACCAATGCATAAAACATTTTGTGGATTGTTGATTCTGGAATTCATACGGCCTCTTTATAGGCAGTATTATTAATATTAAATATTTTGTGAAGCCCTAGTGGGAATTGCCAGCAAAGGGGTGTCCCTTTGCCGAGCAAACATTTTGATTCTTCATTAATGAATGTATTTCAAAATAATTATTAAATATTTGCAGCGTGTATTTACAAATGTAATTGCATATCATGTTACAAATCCTACTTTGATTGTACGAGCAGACCACCGAGCCAGAGGATTTTTTTTTTGCGTTTTTACGTCACGGACTCCCTTTTCTACCAAGGACCAGGACGGTTGCCTTCTTGCAAAGGACTCAGACCGTGACGGGGCGCGAACCCTCGACCTGACACCTCCAAATCGCGGACGTTACCCCCAGAGGATGATAAAACATAAAAGAACATTGATTTATGGTGTTGAAAATCCCAGTTTCATTTGTGCTTATGCGGGACACTGGAAATCATATTAACTTGAGTGAGTCTAAGAAGCCATATAAAAGTAATTACCATCACAGGAGAAGAATCTGTATATCAACCATTATCGAGAAAACAGGATAGTTAAATATCTCATATGATCAGTGGA